>CAJNDV010033539.1:20585-34469 GCA_905221635.1 Symbiodinium sp. CCMP2456 | reverse complement strand
CAAGATTTCATAATTTTCTTTATAGATGGAATTATCAATAATAATAAAAATAATAAAATAATTCAAAAATCATAAGAAATAGATAAATTCTTAATATATTCATTTAAATTATAATTTTTGCGGAGTTTATATATAAATTTATCTTTTTATTTCATTATAAGAAAATAATTCAATTATAATTAATCTAAGAATAAAATAATTGAGATTAATATAGTTTTCAATTATAACGAGAATCAATATTTGAAAATATATATCTATATTTTCTAATCTTTTTTTTTTAAATAAATTATTTATTTCATAAATATCATATTCTTATTCCTTTTATTCCTCTCATATATATATATAAATATCAAGATATACTGACGCTATGATATTACGATAAATTAATATATTAAGAAATATTATCAAATAAGAAATAAAACTCTGCTTTACACCAAAAACAATATTTGAGAGTCTCGCCCGGACACCCACCCAAATCCCAAATCTGAAACCCATCGTGGTAGAGCTGGTCGGTGGCCTACTGACAGGGCCTTGCTATGGGCTGCTAATTCATTTCGCCTTTTCCATTGAATTGGGATTTTATAAGTATTCAACCACCCGCACGTTCCTCCCAGCCGATCCTCACGGGGGAGGCTAGGGAAATTTAGAATTAAAAAATCATTTTCTGAGAATAATCCTCCCAATCCAAATCGCCCAAGCCTTCAACCAGACCTCCAACACCAACAAAAATAAATTGAAAATTTTAAAAAAATAAATTTTCTAAGCCCTCTCTTAGCCTTGCCAATCATTACTCAAAAATATCCATTCAATTTAAATAAAATCTCCAATTCCAACTCTACTATATCATAAGGATCGTACAAGAAACTCTACCTGAGAGATCGATTTCTTCAAATCTCCCTAGCCATGTCTTACTAACTTTTTTGGTTTTATATATTAAATATTGGAGCCTCTATAAATCTTCATCTATCGCTCACCCGCATAAAAAAACTACCGAAATTTAGAATTAAAAAATAGATTTCTAGAAACCCTCCCAATTCGAGCTACCAAATCTCTAACCAAACCCCCACCACCATAACAAAATACCTTACATCTTTAGAAATATTTTTTTCTAAACCTTCCACCAACCTTGCCAATCATTATTCAAAAATATATAGAAAATCCGCTAAGCCCCGCCCAACCAATCCTCCCAAGAGAGGCTACGGAAATTTAGGATTAAAAATTATTTTTCCTATAATCAATCTACCAATCAAAATTAATACTTAAAAAATATTCTAAAACTCTAATAGAAGACAAATATTTCTTAAATACTATTTCCGCTTAAGAAATAGCGGAGATTCTAATAGAGAGTTTTCTAAATATAAAATCCGATCGTATTATACTATGAAAAAATTTTGAAATTAAAATTATGACTTTTAATTAATAAGAAACTATATTCGAAAAGAAATATATAGATATAATATTATCGGATACCTAAAAAAATCACATATTATACTCAATACTCCGAACATACCACTCTCTAATTTTTCTATATTATGAAAAAAAAAGCATTATTATTTATTTTAAAATATGCATAGAAACGCAAGAACTATTTCTATATTATATAATGACATAATCTAATTTGCCCTTGTCGTTATGTATTAAAATCATCTTTTATTGAAAAATCGGTTGAAATTGCCCAATATGAAATTCGATGTGTTGATTTCATACACACATGTAACTTGTTTACATTCGATAAGTCTATAAGTCTATAAGCAACCATGGAACAAACAAATCTTGTATAATCTCGAAATCCTAAACCCCCGACCTTGCAATCCGAATCCACGTGTTGTCGAAAAGTGTAGCCATAATTGAATGAAGCCTTGCCAAGGGCTGTCCTGACTCTGACCTCTGGGTTCGGGTTTGGGGGTTCAGGACTTCCCGTTCTGAGCTAAGGAGGCTGAAGGTCCCAGTTGGAGCAAGCACGGCTCTGGAAGTCTTGGGCTCACTTTCAAGGACGAGGTTCCACAGCTTCAGGTTCATCGCGCAGTACAGTTCGGGTTGGCATGTTAATGGCAGCTTGTTTCCTGAAGCAGAACGCTTGATGTCTGGACTATGGAGGTCGTCGCTTGGCGACGACCTCCGGATTCCGTGCCATATGGCAACATGCGAGAATTTTTCAAGATTGGGGACTTGGGTAACTTCGGGTATCTGAGCGACGAGGGTTTGGGATTGCATGTCCAACATTTGGTTGACTGCCTTTCATGTCGGAAAACTCGCGAGAAACCCCGAAATAAATGTTCATTGCATAAAGAGTACACCGGCATCGCCAGCATTCAAGCCTGTAGCGTTTTGTGATTGATAACCGTCACTGCCTGACCCCAAGATTCCGCGCAAGCTAGGGTCATTGTGGTGGTTCACGCTTTAAGCCTGGTAGGTATACGACTGGATGTTTAAAACATTGCAAACAAACCATGGCTTGAAAACCGGGCAAACGATCATAGACTAACCCCTAGGGTTGAGGGTTCAGAGTATAGTGTTCAACTGGAAACGGGGCATGGAGCACTGCTGCCTCAAAGTGCTCACATTCGAAGTCTTCTGGGTCTCAGAAAACAATGGACAATGACCAAAATCCCCAGCTCGTGGTTTTTTGTTTTAGGGGCTCTTGAATCCCAGAATCAGGAGCACTGAATTCAAGAACCGAAGCCATACCACAAGCAGAATGAACCGCATCTTTCCCCACACGTTGGACTGTCAGACCTTGTATCTTGGATTTCTCAGAAACATGCAAACACCTGCAAATCCCAAAATACGGACTAGCAGGAGTGATGCTCACTAGCTGTCACTAGCTGATTCCAAAATGCCGCGCCCGTGCACATTCTACCCATCAGACAGATAGCTTCGTCTTTAACAAGTCGGACATGTGTTCAAGGACAATTGCTCTGCGGTTTGGGCAGCAAGACGAGCTCGAAACTCACAGGCCAGCATTTCCTGATGTTTCGCAAAAATATGAAAAAGAATGGACCCAGAACAGACCTGCTCGCCGCTGGTGCTGCGACGGCATGAAACTTGTTGCTGGTTGAAATGTTTGCGCCTCAAGACCTCGCGACCTGCTGAGACGTGGGCTAAGACCAAGAAGAAGAGAGACACTCGTCTTCCTATGTTCCGGAACAACTTGATTTGGAGACACCGCCAGTTCGAAGACGCCACTTTCTAGCGGAGTCGGAACTCGCACTTGTGGATGTTCGGCACGAGAACTGCGAAAGGCCCCTCGGGCAAAGCAGATTAATGAATAGTAAAACTTCCCGTGTTGATAGCCTGCAAGCCTGCAATGTGGTCTCGGATGGCCCAAGAGCAGGGCTCAGAGCTTGTGTTAAATGCCCACTCTGCGCCAAACTTGTCTCGTCTATTTAAAGACCCTGACTCTCGTCACTGCTTCCGTGCAGGGACCTCTGAACCGCAAAGGACCTATCAGGCCGTCTTTCGGATCTGACGCATGTTGACATGCCTGCTCATGGCTACCTTGGCAACCTCATCTTCGGACCCCGACGACGTGCTCGCAAAGATTTAGTGGCGCTTGCTGCGCTTGGCTCCCGACGTCTTGGTGGCGGCTTGTTGTGGATGGCTATAGTCCGACTTGGGTTCCATCGGTCGTGGTCATGACCGGCATTCACATTTCACACAACTCTGTGTCAAGCTTCCGCGACTTGGCCCTAGCTACGATATGGTGGAAGCGCACCCTGGAGTTGTCTGTTTTCCTCTAAGGGGCGAAGAAATCTAGGTTTCGCGATGCAGGAGAACCAAGATCTCTAGAGTCTCTAGAGTCAGCGTGTGAAACAAGAAATTGACAACTTACTTAATTACTACGGAAGCTGCAAGAAGAACACACAAACCAACAGAGCCCCCTCGAAAAACGCTCGGGTGGTTCAAGAAGCCTAGAACACAACGAAAGAAAGCCATGGATCAAGCAACCCATGTTTGTTCGGGTGGGAATCTGCTGCTGTCAGTGTCGCTTTGTATGCAGCAGAGGCGGATACAGGGTCAGAGTGCAAGCAGTGTGTGCTTGATTCCATGACAAGGTTGTCTCGCAAATGGCAGTCAAGAAGGTGGCACGCAGCACCGCACGCCATATGCGAAGACGCCCGTGGTCTGATGGTATGGCAGTATAGCAAGGCCACGACACCACACTTAGAGTCGGCATGCAGACACGGCCAGAAACTGTGCAGAGCCGGAGGGCGCCATGGGGAGGTGTCGGAGTGGGGTCTACCCATATGATCTGCAGAGGTGATTGGCAACCTCATGGTCAGCAAAGATGCAGCGGTCAAAACAGAAGCGCCGAAACTTTGTAGCTCCATTCCCGAATCCTGGGTCCCTATGTGGAAAAAGCCATGTGGGGGACATTCATAACTAGAGTCGTGTTTTACTGTATCTATCATAAAGGACCCCAAGGAATAGTATCAAGGAAGGCCTGCAAGACCTGCAATGCTCCTGAGCGCTACTTCCACAAAAATGAGAAACTCCAACTGCGAACTTGTTGGTCTCTTCCTGGACATAAACCAGCTGGACAAGTTCTCCCTTACAGCCTAAATCCTGAAGCCCGAATCCCTACACGGAGATCGCGGAGTCCCAAGAGTATCGTGTCTTTTGCCTGTGTTGCTGATAATGGTAAGCCTTTTCCATGCACTTATGATTGGTGGAAATGACCGAAAAATTCAGCAGTCAAACAGCAGAAAGCGAAGCTGCTGGTCTCCCAAAAGCCAAAGGAAGCTACTCCCGATGTCAATCCTCCACTATCAGTAGTCTTCTCAGCCCGTGTGAAGTCCCCAAACATGGCCAATTTGCCAGTCACTGCTCCAGTTCCTGGACAGGAGGCTCAGGAAAACTTCGCAATTCATCGTGCCGGAACTCGCGCAGCTTGTTGGGTGCAAAGCACATGTGCTCACGGGCGGTTCGTGGCAGCAGTGTCACGACAAAGGCGTGCCGACGCTCACAGAACACTTTCGGATCCACAAAGCATGGCGCAGCAAGTCGTCCATGAAAACGCAAGAGTGTGATCTTCATTTTGATACCAGGAGAATGGCTTCCTATAGTGTGGGCGCCACGATCAAGAAAACCAAGAAACGAAGAGTACTCTCGGTTTGCTAGGGCCGGTCAACAGAAGAAGAAGAAGAAGTGGGAAGGTTGGCCTGAGCATCCCGGGCGGCAGTGCTGAATCCTTTCCCACTGATGACGGCAGCAGGGGGTGCGGTCAGCAGGATGTGCTTCTTCCTACCGCCAAGGTGCTAAAGCTGTCTGGATCGTCAAGGCCATGTTTCGTGGGGTAATGAAGGCCACTATTCTATTCTTATGAGTCATGAGGACATTGACCTAGACACGTGCATCACGGCTTCCCGCGAGATCGCGTCAGAAACCTGTCTTTGAAACTGAGAAGCTTCTGGCCAGGATGAACGACAATGAAGACAAGCCGATTCCTGCTGCTACACCTGATGATCCCTTCAGCAACGAAGAGGAAAGGCCGGAAACAGGCTCGGGTGAACACGAACACTATGGTACTGCGGGAGTCCTCGTAGCAAACCGAAACCTGAAAGAACCTTGCAGTCCGGTTTGGAGCAGACCCCTGGTTGGATGGTCAGCAGAAACGTTACATGTCCATTGGAGAATATTGTGGCTTTTGCTGGAAGTGTAAGAACCAGACGCGCGTTTATCTATTCCCGCTGCTACTTCGCGAAAAGGCCGGGGCAATCAGTCTCCCTGGGCTGCCAGCAGAGCTCAAGCCTCGAGCGCAAAGCAGACTTGGCGATCCAAGCACACAGCTAGCAGCCGGGCTGTCCCCCTCGTCCAGCACCGCGAAGGCCCGGAAAGCCGCTTCCGCGAGCGGCCAGGAACAGGGGCTGGGGGGTCGTTCGCGGCTTTCGGGCGAAACCCACGGGTCCTGCTAGCCAGAAGCATCATGACAAGTGTGTTTTGCCGACACTCATTATCAAGAAGGGCACCAGCTTTGCGAACAACAACACTTATGTTTGGATTTGCCGTGATTGCGCGGAGGAAAGGAACATGGAAGACTGTACACACGCATCGATGCAGGCGTTGGAAACACGCTCATTCGGATATGCTTTACAACACTTTTCTCATGCATCGTGGAAGTATCCCGGCGTCCGTCCCACTTAGGATGTCCCCAAGGAGCAAAGAGTCCATACGCACAAGCAGTCTTGAAATGACCAAGGTACCATGATTTTCATCCTGAAGTCAGCAACATGGACGGGTGGAGCTTGATGGCCTTGCCAAAGTTCAAAAGAGCCAAACGAAGCGATGAATTCAACTAAGCTGCTGTGGCTAGGAATGACAAAGTCAAAGAAGGAAAAGCCACACAAACTTGTAATTCTTGATGCTTCGCAGGAAGCGAGCATGAAAAGTCTCCGGATGGTCCTTCCCATCCATAGTCGTGATGCAGTTGTCTTTGAGTTGCTGCAAGGTGTGGTATCTCCGGCGTTGACAGACGTCTCGGTGTGGCTCGGAGCAAGCCCGTCAAGAGAAAGAGCAAAACAAGTCTGAGGAACCCTTTCCTCGCTGACGAATGCATTGCGCCCGCCCGCAGAGCTTCCGGGTGTGGCACATAGGTTTATGTCAAAATTGAGATGCGGGGTGGCTCAGGGCAACATACTGGCTTCCTGAGGCGTTGGACTTTGAGCTGTGGTGGCACCAAGGAAGAATGGGTGGTTGCTTGGAAACTGTTAAAAGACAACCCTGTCACATACCTCGACAAGTCTTGGGGAGGAGGAGCTAGGAAGGCAACACTTCTCGTGTCTTGGGATTGTGTCCTGGGTTGACGTGTTCAAGGTTGTAGTTCTGCATACTCGAGGCTTGAGGCTTGTGACTGAGGCGGTTGTTCTGTTTCGTCTAAGCTTTGGGCCCAAAAGCCTCAGACCTGCCTGTCCAAGCGACGACTCACAGGGTTCAAGGCGGCGGTCTTGAGCTTAAAGATGCCTGCCGCCTCATCCGATGGGTCAGTTCAACAAAAACAGAATGTGTCGCAATAAAGACCGTGATTGTCCGGCAGTTGAACATTGGCAGTGATGAGTGTGACGTGTAAACAAGTCTTCCGGAAGCGGCCAGCACTGGCTACCCGATCAGATGGATCAGCAACAGGGAACAGTTCCGTTGCAGAGCCCCCACAGGTTCGACCACAAGCAGCTTGATTATAACATGGCCAGAGCGGGTTGGAATCATGATCAGAGGTTGCTGGAAAGTATGACGAACTGGAATCACCACCAAGGCTGCTGCACCGGCCGAAGACACCAAGGACCAGCGGGCTAAAGCAACTGTGGATGCTTGGAAGGAGTTTTCGTAATCATTTAAACCTAGATGACGAAAACTGGAACGATGTCTTCTTTCGTGCTATTGTACAGGTCACGTGCGTCAGCGGCAATGTAGCCATGGCAAGATTCGTTGTGAAAAGCCCGCTGCAGTGCACGTGAAGTGTAGGGAATACATTTAACAACAATCTGCTGGGGTTTCACGTCGTCTAGGCAACAGGTTCTTTGCAGCCGTTCGGTAGGCCGTATGACGGAACTGAGACTCCGACAACAAGAGAAGACTCAACAAGTGGAGTGGGAAGGACGTGGAAGAGAAACAAGCCTTCAAATAGTGCTGCAAAAACCGACGACATGACTTATGCGATCAACCGCTCTGAGAATGTTTCGATTGCGAGTTCTAGCCTCGCTAAGGTGAGTCCACTGGAACCAGTTTGACATAGACCAAGCTTTGAATTAGTCTCAGGTATGGCAGAGAGTTTTAGCGGAGCCCTGAGCGTGATTCGATTGCAAAGTGTCCTCAAGAAGCCCTCGCGAACCTCAAAAACCGTTGAAACCAGGTTTGGCTTAGACCGGACCTTGTCCTCAGGTGCGGCATCGAGCTAGTCAGTTAATCCCCTTCCAGAAAGCAGGCATTGCGCCTGTCCAGGGAGGGTAGAAATGCACGAGGCAGTGTTTCCGTGTAAAGGGACTTCCCCGAAAGTAAATTGGTGAACGGCCGAAGAGTTGTCGCGGTTCTCGAGTGGCATGTTTCAGGCCCTGGCTAAGATGTGAAACAGAGGGTAGGGTGCACAAAGCATGGAAGCATTGGAAACAAGTCCATCTATCTGTCTACATGCAAGCCTCCCGAGGCTGACGGCGCCATAATCACTCACGAGCAGCCCTTTGCGCGCGCGCGTACACAAGGCTCGTTTCAGGGATGCTGAGGGGCAGACATAGTTTCAGCAACATTCCTTTGCTCGTGTATGGGGGTTTTCCGAAGAAAGGGTGTTCAAGATGCCGCAGGGCAACTGCTTTGATGCACACATGAGGTCAAACACATTGCTTCGTTGAATCTGTGCATTGCGTTCGACAGTGAGGCATGCATCGCAGTTCGTATCATGAAACATGAAACATCTTGGCCTCGATCATCGCTTTGTGAGCCTTCTCCTTGAAGTCGGGAGTGATCCAACAAAAATTCTCTGTTCATGGCAGGAGCCGTTCCTGCAGGGGTGTTCCTCTCTTCACGAAATGAAACGAATCAAGGACCTTAAAACCTCGTGGCACAGGATGGGACTCTTTTTCCGGGGCTTAGGGAGCATGATAACAAGATGCAGTCTACTCACCTTGAAACCAAGGGCAGAAGAAGGCGGCTGAACGTACGAGGAGCAATATCCGGATGCCCGGGTATGTTTTACGTGGGACTGCAGGCGCGCGCGCAGTGCCGACACTCATGAGCTGCAGCGCCTCAGTGATGCTCGCAGCAAAGTGTCCGCCGAAGGCCGCGTGGGGAAGGCTGCCAGCCCTCGAAAGAGGATGTGGAGTCGCCTGAAGCAGCTTTTCGGTGACTTCTACGTAGTCAGAAGTGGCAAACCTGTTTCGCTTCAGTATATTGGAAAACATCAGGAGGACCTTCGTTTTGCTGATGTTGGATTCGACGCAATGCTTGGTCGTCGTGGCGCCGCTCGAACAGGCATCGTGCTTCAAGGATTCGAAAGACGACGGTCTGGATGTTTATCGGAGCATCTCGGGGCTGCGAGCGGGCACATGGAGCTCGGCTGGTCGGAGACATGCGAGAACGAATTTCCGCATTTGCAAACAGAAGACAGCCTCGGTGGATACTTCAGCTTGCCAGGGTACAGCATGTGCTGTGTGAGTCTTTAAGAAGGTGTGCAAGCTACAAGAAGTGGCTTGCGCAGGTTCGCCTAGACCGCAGTATGTGTGCTCATGTGTGCTTTTGAGGGGGGTATCCACAAGGCAGACTGAAGACACGTCGGTATCGTGACATGTCGTCACATGAGAGGGTGGCTATATGAGGTGCGGCAGTGTCGCCTTCTATATATATATTGTGCCTTCGGTGCGGTTGCGTTCAAGTTCTCTGGGACCATATTGTTCGGAGCTGTGAGAACGTGCCTGGGCCTCGACAGACGAGTAAGGTGTCCTGTGTCGCTAATGGCCGTCGTGTGATAGGACTCGTAAGACTGATGCCCAGCAGATTTTCTGCTGAATGGGGCGCACCAAACCTGTCCTGAGGCAAGACGGCAAAGAGCACAGGACCCTACCTCTCTTGAGAGGCCTAAGGACTGAGACGATGAGACTTGGCTACACTCTGACAGGAGGCTCGTTTTCATGTGCGTGGCTGAGGACCATAGATGAAGGCGTCATCTAGGGATCCGGATGCTGCGATTGCGCGGTCTTGGTGGATATGCTCTACACACATATTATATGTAGCACAACTCTCTGCCAGCAGGCCTTTACAGGCAGGTCAATCAGACTTCCAGCACGTGAAAATTTTCGCATGGGCTTGTAGGCATGGCTTTACAGGCTCAGGGCTTCATATGCCTTTTTGTTTGTTTTGGAAGCTTGGAGTAGGGTCGGGGTTCGGGATGAAGATCGGAGGAATTACGGGAAATTCCACTCAATGGGGCGGTTTCAATCGGACCCTCTTGTCTACAACGCCCGAATACAAGACATACTGAGAATAGGAGCTTTGGGTACAACCTGCCGTGAAGTGACACCATAAACCCCCTACTCCTTCCATGTATGAATCAATGCAGCGCATCTAAAAAGACCCAGGCTCGAATGGACACATCCGGAGATACTCGCCACAGGCGCGGCACCGGGGCCGACCGCGTCAGCGGACACAGCTTAGCTGTCGGCAACTTACCTCTAGCCTGCAGTTCCTCGGGATCAGGGCATCAGAATGCAAGGGTGTGTCAGTGTTGGAAACTTTGGGCCTTCAATCCTTGATTTCTGACAAGGTTTGATGGCTTCGCTGCTCAGGCCAGTGATGTCTGCTGCCGGCAGGTAAGAGAAAATCTTTTTGGACACCGGAGGGCCACTTGGGACGTGCAAGGCAACCAGCTCTTGGGGTGCACGGCTTGGAGTTCGGGGCTCGAGATTTCTCGGTGAGGGCTTTGGGTGTGCTCACGGCAGCTCAGTCTTCAAAACTCAAGAATAGTTACCATGAAAAACAAGACCCGCAACAAGGTAGATTCTGAAGGTTTAAGGCAGGGCTCGGAGGACCGAGGTCAGGATACGAGACTACGGCTGTGATCTGCACAGAAATGTAGGATTCGAAGGCGGGCCGCCTCAGGTCTTCTCGGATACACTAAAACTGGTTCTGGACAACAAGGTAAGCATCCTGTCTGGGGTCCATATTGAGGCTCCTACCTCATGCCCAGTGTTGCTGAAGCTCCCATGCCGAGTTGTTTCAAGCTTTAGAACTGCAGGGTTTAGTGCTTTGAGGCTTGTACTGATTGCACGACATGAATTTGCCATAGCAATGCTGTCTTGCCACAGAACAGCGCGACAGCTCAACATCATTTGCTGTATTAGAGAGACGTGACACGCAAAACTACAGACCTGCCTCAAGTGGCGCGATAACGACATTGAGCACCGCTGGCTGCTTCACTCTTCGATCACGGCTTGATCTTAAGTATCATCCAAACCGGAGACACTAAACCCTGAAATGTAGGTTTTACGAAGCCGTGTCGGCTTCAAGATCCGGGTAGCTGGGATGAATCAATCATCCCCCAAAGCCACCATGTAAAGCCGGCTAAAGCCTTCAGCTCGAAGAGCAGCGAGCAGCGCCCGAACAACATAAGAACTAGCTGCTGGCTGGCGGATTCCAATTGCCGGCTGAAGGACCTAAGCCCCACACCCATAACAAAACACCCAACCCCAAAAACTGCGGTGCAAAATTGCAGGGCTTTCGCTTTCCATCACGACAAACCGCTGCGCAACCGAAATTCTACTAGCTCCAGGCTTCGGGTGCAGGGTTTCAAGGCTAGGGCCTCGGTGCTTCAGGAACTTCGGATGTCTCAGGGTATATGAAGATCTGAAATATATAATTTAGATTGCTTCAAACAGACTGCTGTCCTACTACTGCAATTGCTGTTCTTGCATGTTGTTGCCAACCACCCCCCCAACGAGGGGCAAGCCGGCAAGCCTGAAACAACTCCAGTCAGCAGCTAATCCTGGAAACCTGTCGACGTTTGCCGAAGGGCTCTAGTCGCTACGACAGGGTGAGCGCTTCGCTACAAGAGGGCAAAACCCCCTCGCCTTGAGCACTAAACTTCCCCAAGCTAATATGTCTCAGTCTGATCTTCGGGTTCACCTGGGGTGGCTGGCCAGGATGATGACGAATTCCCCAAGCCCCAGACCACTACTAAACAACACTTGATGCTTCTCATGCGACTGCTGCTGTTTACGACAGCGGCTCAGCGTCGGATTCTGGTCTTGGGCTTGGGGAGTATCGGGCTGGTATGGCCTGGGCGTGGCAAGCGGCCAAGATACACCAGCTTGTATGGTGATGAAGCTGCTGACACTAGTAGCGGTGGCGCCATGACTTATCACCATGGTTCGTACCGACGTATGTGAACCCGCAGGCGACCCTTAGAAAAGGTCCAACCTCAAAAGTCCTTCGGAAAGCGGGAGCTTTGATCTGCACTGTGCGCTGTTGGAGTATGGAGCTTTCTATGCTGATTGATAAGCTATTGCATTTTCGACATCTCCACTCCCCTAACTCACATCCATGACGGCAGGGGCGACAAAAGATTTCATGACTCTAGTGATATCTCAAAACCACTCAGAAGGCATCACTTCGAAGCAACAATCATAAACGGAGTAGTGGCTCATGATGACAAGACGCCAATTGAAAACGAGGATGGTTACACAAACAATAATCTTTCCGCGGATCCGATGCTGACTGCCGTCTCAGCGGAACAAGGTCGTAGTCACAGGCATGAAAAGGCTGAAAAGGTCTCACGACATCACCATAGCTTGTCGCCATGGTCCAAACTCTCAATCCTAATCTCTAGATTCTAAACCCTGAAAGCTAATCCCATACCCTCAAGCCCTATTTACTAAGCCCCTCGATCATATACGCACCATGAGCAGACTAAATGCCAAACACCTGAGGCTTCTGCGACTTGCGTCAAGGCCTGTCTTTTCCTGCACTTGCTTCACGGCCATCAGCTTTAGGGGTTTTAGCTTTGTTGGGTGTGGTTCGCTGCCTGTTTCTCGATCCATGGGCATTTTCTTTCATCTGGCCTTGCTGGCTTCATGGCCCCGGCGGCTTCTCGGTATCATTCTTTTAACCATTGTGGAGTTCAGGAAGTCCTTGAACCCTGAAATATCCTTAGCCGATAATCCCACAGGACCCAAACCGCTCTGAACCCTGAGGCCCTTGCCCGCTCAAGCTTCCCACCTTCGCAACCCGAGAACGAACCCGTCTATAGGCCATCCGTGCCTTGCACTTCGGAATCTTTTTCATTTTCTTCTGCTCCGGTGCCTGCTTCACTTTTTGCAGGTTGGTGTGCTTCTGGGGTGGGCGTTGAGGCTGTTGGGGTAATACAGGTGCAGAGCTTGTGCTGTTTGCATCATGGAGTCGACTGGAGTAAGACCTACCCCAGCGAAGCAGCACCAACAATAAACATTGCAAACACAGCGCGGGATAATGCAATAAGCGACACAGACATAATCAAGCACAACACGTGTGTGCCAAACGAGGATGAACGGCATCACTTCACTGTCAAAGCGCAGCAGCTAGCATCAATGACGGCACAGGACAGAAAACGCCAGGCCATCATCCATCTAAAACATTCTGAGCCTGAAGCCCGACTCCAACTCCAAACCCCAACGTAACATCCTGCACCGCGAATTCTTAACCATCCTTAACCCTAAGCTCCTGACTCCTCAAGCTTGGGCCCACTGCCTAAACCCGACAAATCACCTTGGGCACTCTTTCAGGTCCAGATAAGGCGGCCAGCGACTCCCTTTTTTTGGCTTATGGTTAAGCAGTCTGGGATTTCAGGTTTCTAGGAACATATGTAGGGGGGTATGTTTTGGGGGTCATGGTCTTCGGCTTCAAGGATCAAAAGTTAGTGGGCGGCGAAATGCCCGTTACAGCCATGCTCGGCAATGAAGCTGTGCGGCAAAGCCGTGCTGCTGCGCCGAGAAATCATGCTCGGAGAAATGCTAGCGGCTACAGTAGCTAGACATCTCGGAAAACAAAATTCAAAACCAAGCAAAACAACGCCGAAAGTAGCAAAAGTAAATGGCAGTTGTGAAATCCTGAATCCTGAAAACCCGTGAACCCTTCACGCGAAACGGTGCCTGTGTACCGGATACGTGGCCCCGATCGCCCGGCACATGGCTGTGCCAGGGTAGGTCGCCTGTAGGACGAACCGTCTGAAAGCCAAGTTGTGAGCCACAAACTGTCCCAGCAGTGGTAGTAGCAGCAGTAGCAGTAGCAGTAGCGTAGCCGTAGCCGTAGCCGTAGCCGTAGCAGTAGCAGTAGCAGTAGCAGTAACAGTAGCAGTAGCAGTAGCAGTAGCAGTAGCAGTAGCAGTAGCAGTAGTAGAAGTAGTAGAAGGAGTAGAAGTAGTAGAAGTAG
>CAJNDV010033538.1:1731-13202 GCA_905221635.1 Symbiodinium sp. CCMP2456 | reverse complement strand
CTACTGCTACTACTACTATGACTATGACTATGACCTCGCAACTGTAGCCTATCCGAATTCCACGTGAAACGCCTCATCACTCTACCCCGGCACTCCAAAACCCCTAAGACCCCTCAGCCCCAAGCCACCACCCCTAACCTTGAGGGCTTAAGTAAGATTTAGGGTTTAGGGCTTCGGGGTTTAGGGTTGCGGGTCTACGGTTTTGGATTTAGGGGTTTAGGGTTTAGGTGGTACCCTGAGTCAGCTGCTGAGCTGTCCGAGAGCGAACTGCTTGTTCCCATTCAGATACTCCAGCAAGAAAAACTCCTCAGGAGGGCACATGGGCTCCTTGTTTAGGGGTTTAGGGGTTTAGGGTTTGTTTTAAGTGCAATGACCCTGGCGCTTAGGGTTTAGGGTTTAGGGGTTTAGGGTTTAGGGTTTGTTTTAAGTGCAATGACCCTTGCGCTTAGGGTTTTAGGGTTTAGGGCTTTGGGGGTTTAGGTTAGAGGGTAATTATTGGGTAACACTCCCAGGAAGAGAGATTGGGTTTAGTGTATATCCGGGTTTGGGCCTAGAAGCTCAGAGGTGAGAGCAGAGAGAAGAGAATCGGCTCAGGGTGCAGGGTTTAGGGTGTAGGGTTTGGGGATATGGGCCCAGAAACTATGTAGGGTTTGGGGTTGAGGGTTTAGGGTTTAGGGTAAAGGGGTCCAGGGCAGTTTGGGGCATAAGCGTAGGTGTGAAACGAAAGGACTTGCTATCCTACTGTTGATGATATAAATCCTGCAGTACCCTAAGGACCCTAAACTATGGGAATCCTGGTATATTCCTTATTTTGGGTAGTGCAGGATGCCCCAAAAGGCCAATTCCAACCAAAAAGCCTCCCAGTACCCGAAACCATGAGATCTCGTCTCTCAGTCTAAAGCCTGTACCCTAAATAATGGATGCCGTGTTATAATAAGGACCCAAAAAGGGACCATAATTTTGACAACCACCCATGTATGTACTGTAGGGTTGTTGAATCGGCTTGGGAAGGCTTTAGAAGGGCTTTTCGTGGCCTTGGGGTGTTGATTTGAAGTGTTGATTTTTGGCTTAGACCCTGAACCCTAACCCCGAACCCTAAACCGTTTGGAGTATCGAATTTAGGATTCAAGATTTGTGGCGGAGCGCGATGAAGCCATAAAATGTGGTTACATCCCCGATGTGTCCACAGCTGCAGCATGAAGGCCTTAACTCCTAAACTTCAAACCCACAAGAGGTCACTTATGCAACTCGAACCCCTCAAACAGAGAACTGTTCTCAACAAGAGAAAACGCAAACCCGAAAACCCTGAATAAACAAAAACCCGAAACCCCTAAATCGCAAACCATACCCCATAAATCCCTCCCGAGCCCGAGCCCTTAAAGGCATCTGCAAAGGGAAAAGGGAGAATGGTGGCACTTTGATTCGACACATGAAGGAACCCTGCTGTCTGTTGAACTGACTATCCATCTGTCTAGTTATGTATCTATTGGTCTAGCTATCTATCTGTGTATCTGTCTATCTAGCTAACTAACCCATCTATCCACGTACCGTGTCAGCTTCATCTCTGTCTCTGTCCTTACCCCTATGTCTAGCTTCATCTCAGAACCCATCTTTGCCTGTCTTTCTGTCGATCTATCGACGCGCGAGTCTCGTCTAAATCCCGAAGCCGAAAACCCCAACCCGAAGCCCTAAACCCTAAACCCTTAAACCCTATACCCTGAACCCTAAACCCTAAACCCTGAAGCCTGAATACCCCGAAATCCTCAACTTCGACCCGAAACCCCAGCTTGGATCAAGAACGGTTTAGGGTTTAGGGTTTAGGGTTTAGGGTTTAGGGTTTAGGGTTTAGGGATGTTGTTGGACTCAGATTCAGCCAAGTGGGTTTCGATCAAAGAGGGCAAGCGGTATGGCCTTCAGGTCTTGAGACTCAGGGTGTTGCAGTTTATTACTCAAGGAAATAGCGCGAAACGTCACAAGGACCCTGTGGACAAAGCGTGCTACAGAGTTCTGCAAACCCGGAACCCTAATCCCACCAGAAGGTAAAGCCCCAGACCCGAAACGCTAGCCCCCTCAAGTCAAAAAAAGGGCCGCCACCAAGTCGAAAGTGCGAGATCTGTAGACCATCCGAGACTCCTGAACCCGAAACCCTAAACCCTAAACAACCCTGCACCCAATCCATCCGGGCGTCTGCCCAAAAGATAGCGAGGTCATGCCCTCCACCAGTCGCCTCAGCTTTGGGTTGTTCCGGGTCTTTTAGGGTTTAGGGTTTTTGGTTTAGGGTTTAGGGTTTAGGGTGTAGGGTTTAGGATTTAGGGTTTAGGGGCTTGCGGCTTGAAGGTGATCTGGTCTGCGTTCCAGAGCTTACAGAGTTTATAGCTTGCAGCGCTTTTAAGTTTCCTGGGCAGGGCTTGCCGCTCAACTGTCGCCGGAATTGTAGGCTTAAGGGGTGAGTAACGGGCCTTACTTTTTTGGAACAGGGTTCTGCGGTAGATGGTATACCATTATAACTTCTTTGAAAGAAAATGATATGAAGACGAGTAACCAAGAACTAATAATACAAAAATAGTAGTAATAAAAATAACAATAAGAATAACAACAGTGCTACTGACAACAACAATACTAATAAGAAGAAGAACAAAAGGAGTAATAATAATAATAATAAATATAAAATATAAGAAGAAGAAGAACAATAGTAATAGTTTAAAAATGAGCAGGAATGACAATAAGAACAAAAACAATCAATACTGCCCATAAGAATAGTAGTAAGAATAATAACCACAATGCTAACCATCATAATATTAGCATGACGAACAATGACAAGTGTAGTGCACCCTACGGCACAGCAACCATTCCGACCCCCGTCTTAGGGGGTTGGTTTAGAGCGTTTAGGGTTGGGGGCTCGAGGATGCTAGGGCCTTTACTGATTCTAAGGTTCTGGGTTGAGGGTTTAGGGTTTAGGGTTTAGGGTTTAGGGCTTAGGAGTTTAGGGTTTAGGGTCCAGGGTTCAGGATTTAGGGCTTAGGGTTTGCGGACCTGCCACAAACTCTGCACTGCTGAGGATGTTGCATTCCCCGATCCCAGAACTCCCCCAAGTTTTTCCAGGATGAGAGAGAACGAATTCACTTTTCAGGGCACCAAAACATTTCCTGAACTCTAGACCCTCTGATGCGAAAACGCAAGCCGCCCGACGAACCCCCAAACCCGAAACTCTTAAACCCGAAGCCCTGAACCCCAAACCCTAAACCTAAGAACATGTTTTTTGAATCCTGAAACCCAGAACTTTTGGTTTGCTTCAGCGTCCCATTTCAAAGGTTGCAGGGCGAACCAAGGGTTTGTAACCCCGAGCCTGTTGAGGGTGGCATTAACATGAGATTTTAGGGATTGGGCCTGAATAATTAACCTTCAACTTCCCCCTAAACCCTAAACCCTAAACCCTAAACCCTAAACTTCCTCAGCACCATCATATTACTGCAAAACAAGGGGCCTTCACAATTAGAAGAGGATTTGGGGGTCTATTATACTATAGCTGATGCCCAAAACCCTATTAGGGTTTAGGGTTTAGGGTTTAGGGTTTAGGGTTTAGGGTTTAGGGTTCCCATCTTCATGCCCCCAAAGCCCTTTTCCAACCATTGCGGCCCCGATATTGCACTCCACGGGTCCAGCTTTCTAGGTTCCCCTAGGCAGCCCGTGAACAATAAGGGCACCCTGGTCCTACTGTTTGGGTTTTGGGTTTTGGGTTTAGGGTTATAAGGGAACCCAAGGAAAAAAAAGGGCAAAAGGGTACTAAACCCTAAACGATATACACCCTCAACCCTTAACCCTTAACCCCACAAAAACCTAAAACGGTGGCTCTGCTATCGCAAGGTGGGCCTTGTGAAGGTTTCGGGCGCCTGCTGGGCTCTAAGAAATCTCCGAATACACCGAGGTGTGGGTTTCGCGGTTTAGGGCTTCGGGTTTGGGTCTAAGGCTTCGGGTCGTCATCAGAGTAGCAGCAGACGTAACAAGAAGAAGAAGAAGAAGAAGACGAAGTAAAACTATACAACACGCAGTTCCGAACTTCCACAGAACCTTTACACGGAGTTCTCAACACTGCCCATCGAATTACCTTTAACAAGAAGACGTCAGGTAACAACAATAATAATCACACACACACGCACAAAGCAATTCAGGCCGTAACCAGACCAAAGGACTGCGCAACTTAGGCCTGAACTTCCAAACCCCAAACCCGAAAACCCCCCGAAACCCCTTAAACCCTATAAACCTGCACTCCTCAACCTTAAACCGTAAAACCCCAAAAAAGAACCAAAGCCCTCAAAACACCAAATTCCCAAAGCCCTAAAAACCCTAAACCTTAAGCCCTATAATCACCAAAATCCAAAGCACTAAAAACCCTAAACCCAAAGCCCTATAATCCCAAAAACCCCAAAGCCCTAAAAACCCTACCTAAACCCTAAACCCTAAACCCTAAACCCTAAACCCTAAGCCCTAAGCCCTAAAATCCAGGCTGAACCAGCTTCGGCCAAGAGGCGGCCCATGGTTTGCCTTCGTAGGTGATGGGAATGGCGCCTGGGGATCTGGGGTTGGGCTTAGAGCTGCAGGGTGTTTAGGGGTTTTAGGGTTTAGGGTTTACGGTTCAGGGTTTGGGGTTTAGGAGGATTTAGGGTTTATAGGGTTTAGGGTTGAGGGTTCAGGGCTTAGGATCTAGGGTTTAGGGTTTAGGGTTCAGGGTTTGGGGTTTAGGGCTTAGGGTTCGGGTTTTTGGATTCAGGATTTAGGGTTCAGGTTTTTGGATTCAGGGTTTAAGGTTCAGGGTTTTGGGTTTAAAGCTTTAGGGTCTTTTGGGACTTTAGAGTTTAGGGTTTGGGGGGTATGGCTTTAGGGTTTTGGGTTTAGGTCGAGGGCTACAATCCTGCACTTGCATACTAGCACAGCCAGTACGGCATGAAATAGCAGCAGAGATGGTCCACCAAACCCTAAACCCCAAACCTTAAAACCCCGAAAATCCCTAAAGCTCTAAACCCTAAACCCAAAACCCCAAAATCCCTAAAAACCCTCAAGCTCTAAACCCAAAACACCTAAACCCCAAATCCCAAAATCCTTAAAAACCCTACAGCTCTAAACCCTAAACCCCAAACCCTAAAATCCCTAAAAACCCTAGAGCTCTCAGCCCCAAAACACCAAACCCTAAAATCCCTAAAAACCCTAAAGCTCTAAACCCAAAACACCTAAACCCCAAACCCTAAAATCACTAAAAACCCTAAAGCTCTGAACCCAAAACACCTAAACCCTAAAATCCCTAAAAACCCTAAAGCTCTAAACCCAAAACCCTAAACCCCAAACCCCGACAATCCCTAAAAACTCTAAAGCTCTAAACCCTAAAATCCCTAAAAACCCTAAAGCTCTAAACCCAAAACACCTAAACTCCCAAACCCTAAAAACCCTAAAGCTCTAAACCCAAAACACCTAAACCCCAAACCCTAAAATCCCTAAAAACCCTAAAGCTCTAAACCCAAAACACCTAAACCCCAAACCCCAAACTACGCCGGAGCCCGGAAGCAAACCCTCGAGCCCGAGCCGAACCTCCGAGCCCCCAGACCCATTGAAAGCTCCTCCGCGCCTGCTTCCTCCCTCCCGCAAGATGCGGAATTCTCTGGTTAGGGGTTCAAGGGTTTAGGGTTCAGGGGTTAGGGTTTAGGGTTTAGAGTTTAGGGTTTAGGCGCGGAGTGTTTTGGGCCCAGAGACGGGCCTTTGAACACCAGAGGACAAGAGTTCTAGTCGCGAGGCTCCAGCTCAGCACCCACATGCGGTTCAAGGAGAGTTTCACCACAGCTAAACTTATAGTGGCTTAGGGTTTAGGGTTTAGGGTTTAGGGTTTAGGGTCTAGGGTTTAGGGTTAGGTTCTAAGGCTTTAGCCAAGCTGCTCAAGTTGCAGGGTTGGGCCCCACACATATTCACGGGGCAGCAGTTCACGACGCGGTCGATCTGACCGTGGAGGCAGTACAGGGCGGCAGGTCCAGGAGGGATGGTTCAGGGCGTAGGGTCTAGGGATTAGGGCTTAGGGAAGTAGGACTACAGAACCCGGCTACCTTCACAACTTCGGAGTTTCGGGTTTAGGGTTTAGGGTTTTGTTACAGGCTTCTTCGGCTTGGTTTAGGGTTTAGGGTTTGTGTTACGAAGTTCTTGCTCTGTCATTTCTCCTTCAGTGGAACAGAAAGGAATCCAAAATATGAGAGTATGATATAAGCCTTGAGGGTCAGGTTGCGCAAAGCCATAAGGGAAGGAAAAGTAATCAGCAGCAGCAGCAACAGTCCTGATTTGGCAACTACACCACCCCACCAAGCCTTTTAATCTCAAAAAGGCCCGAAGCCACGAACCTCAAATCACTGAACCCTAAACCCTCAACTCAAGACCATGGGCCTTAACCCCCTAAGCCGCCCCCTCCCGGGCCGTGTCGATCTCAGATCCCCAGGAATCACGGAGAGCTGCGAAACCGCCATCGGAGCCGCCAAGCAGGGCCAAAATCACCTGATACATTTTCGAGTTTAGGGCTGATGGAATTTGGGCTCATGAGGCTTTAGAGCTTGTAAAGTCTAATTAGGTTGTACGGCCATAGATGTTGAGTTTGGGGTTAAGGCAGTTTACAGCAAGGCTTCAAAAGTTGGCTAGAAACTGTTCAGGCCCCTGCATTAAATCCTAAGCCCGAAGGGCCTTTTGACCTTGGCCTTAAACCCGAAACCCTGAGCCCCAAACAACAAAACTAAACCCTAAAACTTAAATCCCTAAACCCCTAAACCCAAAACCCTAAAGCCCCAAACCCTAAAACCCTAAAGCCGCAAACCCTAAACCCCTAAAGCCCTGAACCCTGAACCCTGAGCCATGGGGCATCCTTGGAAGGATACTGACAGAGCGTATCGTTGGTGCCGTCGTTAAAGAGCTGCTTGTCCGGATCGCCTCTACAGAGACTTTTTGGGGTGCCGACAGTTCTGCCGGGGTACTGCGGGGCTCTGGGCCTCAGAAGGGATTGGGAGGTCGGGTTTTTTGGATTTTTGGCCGTTTCGGGCTATTTACCCTAAACCCTAAACCCTAAAATTTCAGGGTTTAGGTTTGAACCCTAAACCCTAAACCCCAAACCCTAAACCCTAAACCCTAAACCCTAAACCCTAAACCCTAAACCCTGAACCCCAAACCCTGAACCCCAAACCCTGAACCCAAAAAAGGCGGCGTCCAAGACCGGCCGTCAGTTCTTGCAAGGCCTAGCACCGGAAACCCGAAACCCTAAACACCCTAAGCCCTTAACCTTAAACCCTAAACCCTAAACCCTAAACCCTAAACCCTAAACGCCGTAAACCCTAAACAATCTCGGATCTCCAGGCAAACCACTAGCCGAAGCTCGCAAAGCAAGGTATACTAGGCTCGCAAGCGCGGTAGCACAGGAACTGCGTTTCCTGCAGCATGACTACGGTACAACTCCGAGTCCGATACCTCAAAACGTATGTTCCGGTTCTGAGAAAGGACCTCCAGTTTGCACCTGCGGAAGCAAAACGAGCCATGATCATGTGAGCTATTGTTCACATATTTCGAATATAATGAGAAAGCTATGGTTCCTTAGCAAGTGTCCTGTCAAGGGACATACTATGACCACCATGTCGAGTCCCACGTCCGTTCTAGTTCGGAAGCCCTCAGTACCCCCAACACCGCGCGAGGGAGACTGTAAAGAATAAACCAGTCCGAAGACGATCGCTTCTGAAAGACTTCAAACTGCAGGCGTGCATCCGTAGATCACATCTTCTGCATGCAGCGCGTCGCAGCCCGGAAATGCTCCCGCCGTCCAGTTTGTAGCGGTTTCCTTGAAAACGCAAGACTAGGCCCTCTGATGCTTGGCAACTCATGTGTACTTCCGTTGAAGGACCCCTGAAAGGAACACTTAAAGGAACCAGGACTGGGAATTTCAGATGCAACCTGAAGACGTCGCAAGACGGCATAATGTCGCGCTGCAAACCCCCTTATGAAACCCTCAAGCATCCCCAAAATCCCCACGATGCACACCAATATTCCCTCCAGCTAGAGGTTTAGGGTTTAGGGTTAGGCCATAAATCCTCACAATGTAGAACCGGAAACCCCAAACCCTTCCGGTGTCGAAAGAGCTGCGATGTCTCGTCTGGAGTGTGTGTCGGCATAGACTGCCACCTCATCGCACTTCACGGAGGAGAAGTTCGCCCGGCCCATCCTAGGTGGGGTTTGAGGAACCCAGGTGCGTCGGCAAACCCTGGCTTTAAGGCTATGAGGGTTCTAGCAGGTGGAGTTATTGGATAAAGCCGATGCATGTTCTAAGATGGCCTCCTGACCTCGGACAAATCCAGTGCAAAGGAGCTCCTTAGCTTTGTATGGGGTGCATAGGGGCTCCTGTAGATCCCTGACGAACGAGCCGCCTCCCTCCCTTCGTGGGGAGTTCAAAGTGGATCCCAAGGCAACATGCCACAGTGGAAGGGAGTGTTGATTCATCGGGGCTCTATTCGAGCCTGAATCCTGTATATATGTGTTATATGTGTGTATGTTATAACTCTCTCTATATATATATATANNTATATTTATATTTATATTTATTTTTATATTTATATTTATATTTATATATATATATATATATATTTATATTTGTTTATAACTGTGAGTAACATGTTAATCCTCAAGCCTGAACCCGAGCCTTTAGCCCGCTATCATCTCAATGCGAATGTTCCACGATCGGTGCCCTGCATGGCAAGCATCCAGCCGCCCATATTCTTGATCTGCTTCCCCCCATGGGGCGTCAGTGCCGCAGTCACCGACGTGCCCCAGATCTCGGAAGTATCCGGACCTGGGTTGCGGGGTTTAGGGTTCAGTGCTTCGGGTTTAGGGTTTGGGGTTTCAGGTTCAGGGCTTAAGATTTAGTCAGCTGAACCTCTATCGGATCGACCTGGATCCTCGATTTGAGGTCGGAGGGCAGGGACCCCTAAACGCTAAACCCTACCAACACCTATTTGTTGTAGGGGTATTTGATCTATCCATGTAAACTCTACAATCAGGCTGAATATTATTAGGACCCTACAAACAGCAGGTTGGAGATTCGAGATGCTGAAATCTGACATACCTGCAGAGCTGCCTCGCAGCAAGACCAAGCCATCGGCTGCAGACAGTAACCCATAATCCTTATGAAGCTAATATGGGGGGACCCTAAACCCTAAACCCCAAACCCTAATCCTGATAAAGCTAATATGGGGGATACAATAAGTACTAGTCGTAATTGTCCCCTTGTATGCCCCATGCGCACATACTGCTTATATATTGATACTCTCTATATACTTGTACAATATGCTGTTCTACTGTTGATGATATAGATCCTGCAGCACCTTAAGGACCCTGAACTATGGGAATTATGGTATATTCCCTATTATTGGTAATGCAGGATATACATATATATATACATATATATATATATATATCATCATCATCATCATCATCATCATCATCAACCGTAGTTCGAAATCCCGTTGTGTTGCACCTCAGTGGCCGCGAGGCCCCGAAACACCTTCGAGGTCCTATTAGGGTCAGGGTTTAGGGTTTCGGGTTCAGGGTTTAGGGGGTTCGCTGGGCAGCAGAGAACTCGATCAGCCCAGTAGGGTTGAGGGTTGAGGGTTTCTGTAGCTGCAGACCCAAAACACGTTTAGTAACCCTGATAGGAACGCTTAGAGCAAGCCCTCTAGTATCCTTGTAGAACCCTGAGGCAACCCTGAGAGCAACCATTTAAAACCCCAAAACCCAACCCCCCTAAACCCTAAACCCTAAACTCCCAAATCCCGAAACCTCTAAACCCTAAATCCCTAAACCCTAAGAACCCTAACTAAACTCTTATATCCCGAAACCCCTAAACCCCTCAACCCTAACACCCCAAACCCCTAAACAGTTTAAACCCCAAACCCCTAAATCCCGAAACCCTAAACTCCCACGCCCCCTTAATAGGCTGACACCTTGGAGCAACCCAAAAAGTCCCCAACAGTTTAAGGTTTAAGGTTTAGGGTTGGGCTTTAATGTTTAGGGTTTAGGGTTGGGGTTTAGGGTTTAGGGTTTAGGGTTTAGGCTTTAGGGTTTAGGGGAACTCTAACGGAACAGCCCTAAACCCCAAAATCAAAAACACTAAACACTCCAGGTGGTCCGAATAAAGTAGAATGGGGTTTCTGTGCATTCTCGTGCTACTTGGTTTGGGACTGCAAGAGGATACTATTGCTAAGAATTCCGACCCAGATCAAACATCGGAAAGCCGGATTATCTCCCCTGCAACGTTCAGAGGCAAATGCCAAGGTTTTTAGCTTCCGTGTACCGCGCGAAGTTTTGGCAAAGCCACCAGAAGCCACAGTTACGAGCATGAGGAGACTGAATCCCCCGAAACTTGGACTCTACAGCACCGCAAAAGGCTTGAACAGTTAGGCTGCTCCAACATGTTCAAGATCATAGGGCCGCTTAGGCCGCTTAGGGGTGTAGGTGGAGGGGGGTAGGGGGCCTAAATACCAGTAAGGGCCCTAATAACACCCTAATAACGCCTATTTAAGGAAGTATAGTCCCCCTACCCCCCCTAAGGGGCCCTATGAAAGAATCCCTCTTCTGGACTTTGGGCCAATATCATTCCAGACCCTATGTCAGGTGGCTCAAGAGCCTGAGGTTATCTCAAACCCTGCACCCCTGAACACCCTGGACCTTACACCCCAAGCGCTTAACCTCAGCCCTTAACAAAAGAACCTAAAACCCGAAACGTGAACCCTTAAACACCCTGAACCCTAAGACCCCAAAGCCCTTCATCTCAACCCCTAACCCAAGAACAAAAATCCGAAACCTGAACCCTTAAACACCCTAAACCCTAAACCCCAAGCCCTTAAACCAAGAACCGAACACCCGAAACCTGAACCCTACGCACTTTTTGTGCCCGAAGCCCGAAGATCATAAGCAACCCCAAACCCTAAACCTAAAACCCCAAACCCTAAACCCTAAACCCTAAACCCTAAACCCCAAACTCTGAAAGGTAAGCTTGATTTCCGGCCCGAGGGGCCAGGAGGCCAGCATGCCGGGAATGGCTTGGAGGTGTAGTTCGTCATGGACTGCCAGGAGTGTAGGGCTTAGGGTTTAGGGTTTAGGGTTTAGGGTTTAGGGTTTAGGGTTTAGGGTTTTGGGTTTTGGGTTTTGGGGTTTAGGGTTTAGGGTTCAGGGTTTAGGGTTTAGGGTTACGGCGTGGGGTTTAGGTTTCTGATTCTAGGGTTTGGGGATTAGGGTTCGATGCAGGGTTTAGGCGGTTTAGGGATTACTTGTAGCACGGATGGATTTACACAGTCGTATTAGAAGCTTAAACTCCTTTGAGGGTAAATGAACGTAAAAGCTTACATGTAACCCTAAACCCTAAACCCGAACCCGAAACCCTCAACTCTAAACCTAAACCTAAACCCTAAACC
>CAJNDV010033537.1:14477-25433 GCA_905221635.1 Symbiodinium sp. CCMP2456 | reverse complement strand
AACCCTTAAACCCTAAACCCCTAGGATAGCCAAACCTAGGTCACTTATTTCCCCAACTATAACCGCGCTCATGGAGTCCCTTGGGTTCCTTCAGTGTTCGTATCAGGGTAGCATAAGGGTTCAGGATCGAATATACTTGCGGCTTTCCAATCTAGGTACTCTTTAGGCTTAAGTATTTGCTACATGTGTACATGGAGCTTTCGGCTTATTAAGGAAGTGACTCCTAAACCCTAAACCCTAACATAGGTTTTTTAGGCTCTGGCTAACTAAGGCCGGTGGGTCATAAGAGCGCCTTGCAGACCATATCTGGAAGATTCCTTAGATTCAGAAACTTGGGGTTCAGGGTTTAGGGTTTAGGGGGTTTAGGGTTCAGGGTTTAGGGTTTGGGGTTTGGGGTTCACGGGGTTCACGGGGTTAAGGGTTACGGTATTTTTCCCGAAGGCCTTAAGGACTCTCATGTCCAGGCTTTTGGGGTTTAGTGTTTAGGGCCCTACCCTACGCCCTAAACCCTAAACCCTAAACCAGGCTTTTGGGGTTTAGTGTTTAGGGCCCCACCTTACGCCCCAAACCCTAAACCCTAAACCGGGCTTTTGGGGTTTTAGTGTTTAGGGCCCTACCCTACGCCCTAAACCCTAAACCAGGCTTTTGGGGTTTAGTGTTTAGGGCTTAGGGCCCAAATGACCAGCCTTAGGGTGCCTGGTTTTATGACAGATGTATACTATCGTATACTGCTAAGCCAAACCTGGATAGGAACCGTTTACAGGAATCCTTAGAGGGACCTCATTCTAGATCGTCAGGCCCTTATATCAGTGTCTTCCGAACCAGGTGTTGTCTGGCGCAGCCTTTTGCCACGAGCGCGGCATTCTTCACCGCGATTTGCCGCTTGCCTTAGAAGGCACGAAGTCCCTGCATGCCGAGGGGCGCCATTAATGGCCCTGGCGGCTTCGATATACGTAGTTTTTAACAACTAGACTCATGTATACATATATGTATACTTAGATCTGTGTCCGTTTATGTGTTTGTGTATGCATCTATTCGTGTAGCCTTATTTTTAACCATTGCATGTATGTAAAATATATGGATGCTTGTATGCATGTATGTATGTATGTCTGTGTGTACGTATGTTTGTATGAATGAATGTAGGTATGCATGTGGGTATGTGTGTATGTCTGCCTGTCTGTCTGTCTGTCTATCTGTCTGTGTGTCTGTCTGTCTGTCTGTCTGTCTGTCTGTCTGTCTGTCTGTATGTATGTATGTATGTATGTATGCATGTATGTATGTATGTATGTATGTAGTGAATGAGTGCATGTATGTATGTATGTATATATGTATGTATGTATGTATGTATGTATGTATGTATGTATGTATGTATGTGTGCATGGATGTATTTTGTACTGTGTTGCAGTGTAATGTAGTGTAATGCAATGTAATACAAGGTAATGTAATGTAATGTAATGTAATGTCATGTAATGTGATGTGATGTGATGTGATGTCATGCAATGTAAGTGTTTCTGTACGTGCGTATGTATGTATGTATGTATGCATGCATGCATGAGTGCATGTATGTATGTAAGTATGTAAGTATGTAAGTATGTAAGTATGTAAGTATGTAAGTATGTATGTATGTATGTATGTATGTATGTATTTATGTGGATGTGTGTATGTAGATTTTCGTGTATGCATGTTTGTACGGTTGTATGTACGGTTGTACCCATGTATGCATGCATGGCTGGAGTAAGCCGAAGCCACAAGCCACAAGCCTTAAGCCGTAAACCTCAAAGTGAAAGTCGTCAAGGAAGCCCGGCAACATCATGTTGGTGTGCGCGGATTTGCACGAGCAGCTCCTGGCTTTGCAACCATCCAGGGCTTAGGGCTCACAGTGTCTAAAGTTCTAGGTTGATAGAGTGTAGGGCTTCGGCCGTCAGTAGCATCGCTATGACTAGCATCAGCCACAGCAACTTCATCTCCAACATCGTCAGAGGCAATATCACATCACCGTCGTCATCGTCAGAATCAGTATCGTCATCCACAGGATCCAGAGTGGACATGCCCCGGGTTGGCATCCGAGACCGTAAGCCCTACCAACACCTAAACCCTAAACCCTAAACCCAAACCCTGCACCTTAATAAGCCGCAAGCCCTATAAACCTTACGCCCTACCTACGACCCTAAACTCTAGACCGTAAGGGTTTGGCACTTTGGAATTGCTCCTTGGGAGCTCGGGGAAGCTGTAACTAAACCCAAAAGGGTTTAGGGCTTAGGGTTTAGGGTTTAGGGTACATGAACGAGCTGTTTTTCGGGTCGGGGCTCAGTGTTGAGGGTTTAGAGTTTAGGGCTTGGTGTTTCGGGTTTTGTGTTTATCTATTAGGGTTTAGGGTTTGGTGTTTAGGGGTTGCGGTGTAGAGATTAGGGTTCAGTGTTTAAGGGTTAGGGCTTAAGGATTCGAGTTTAGGGTAGGGGCTTGTGGGGTGCCAGGGCATGCATATGTCGTGAGGTAGGTAAGTAGGCTAATGTCCCCCCTCTCTCCGACATTATTGCGCCTGTCATTGGTTGCTGGTTTGTGTTTATTTTAAACGACTTAACACAGGAGCCCTCGTCATCCGTGAGGGTTCGCATACCTGGCGGAAAACACTAGCCCTAGTGACCCCTAAACCGATAATCTAAATGGTCTAAAGACTTAGCCAGAAGATCCTGTGATAACTGTAGTAGCAAAAGCGATACCCGTAGCCCCAAAGCCCTACCTTCTCTAAGGGTGTATATAAACATACCGCAGTATGGAGCCTGAAAACGGTAGGCTTTTGGTGCTACAGGTGCACCGAAGCCCTGTTCTATATTTTTTCATGCCATTGAAGCACCATCAAACTATATAAACCCTGCAGGGCACACACAGTAGAACCCCCGGTAAATCCCTCCGACCTTGAAGCGTTAATGCGAAAGGCTTTTGGCCCTGAGCCGTAACCGTCCTTACTTGTACCATACCATAAACCACCCACGTCCTCACGCCCAAGCCGCTAAGCCTGTGGCGACAGCTATATGTATATATATATATATATATGTGTATATATATATATATGTATGTATATATACAGCTACAGTTTCACCGGAATGAGAATTGAAAATTACCCTGGACGCTTCTAAAACCCAAACCTCTAACCCGGTAAATCTGGGTATAGAAATATAGCTACAACTACCGTCGTTCCCTAGAGCCTGAACCCTAAACGTCCCTAAGCCTTATATATATATATTATTACTTATTTATTTGTTTGTTTGTTATCTTATTTACTTATATTTGTATTTATAAACCCCTAAACCCTATACCCTAAACGCGAAAGTCTAGCCATCCCTAGACCGTAAACCCTCAACGCGGCATCCCAGACCTCCGGGAGCCAAAACGTAGATCCCTTAAGGGGTTCCTGTGAAGTACCCTTTAGCAGCTAGGGTCCCAAATTCGGGGATCTACTTTTTAGATCCTCCCGGGGGTCTGGGAAAGGAGCTTAGCCTGGCTCACCGGCTGCTGCTTGAGTCCCGAGCTGAAAGAAGGCGGCGTTGGTTTTCTCTATTCTTTAATTCTTTTGGGGTGGTGGGTTTAGGGTGAAGGGGTTTAGTTGTGTTTGTGTTAGGAGGGGGGAGGCCGGGTTTAGGGTGTTAGTTTGTTTTGCGTTTGTGCGGGGTTGGCAGCAGGTTTTGTGATCTCTGTGGGATTTCAAGGCTTTTCTGGTCTTGTCAGGTTCTCGGGGCGCATAAGGTTTAAGGATGGTTTAAGGCGTCTTAGGTTTCAGGCGTTTATTAAGTCTTCGGGGTCTGTCCAGACTTAAGGTCTCGTACTGCTGATGATATAAAAATCCTGCAACACCTTAAGGACCCTGATTATGGGAATTATGGTATGTTCCTTATCATGGGTAATGCAGGATTTATGTCATAAACCTTGGTTCTTCCGGATTAAATTATGTTTCTATAAGCTTTAGATCTCATAGGTGTGTTGCCAAGACGTGTTCTAGGTGGGTTCTACAAGGACCTTATGTGGAGTTGCTGTGGAATTTCAATAGTCCTACCTAGAGTTTCTTTTGGGTTTAACCAATTTCACATTTAGGACCCTAAGCGGTAATCCCCAAAAGGAACTACAATGGAGACTATAGGTAAGCCCTGCGCCGTGTTCATCAAGGCAGTGTCGCGACTTGTTACGGGGGCCTGGAGCTGAAAGAAAAACCTTCGAAGGTTTGGTACAGGCTTTAGGGTTTGGGGTTTAGGGTTTAGACTTTAGGGTTTGTGGTTTAGACTTTAGGGCTTAGGGTTTAGAGATGAGGAAACCAGAAAGGCGCCCAAGCCCAAACCCTGAGGGTCCAGTAGTCCTGATTTGCGGCTTTTGCCAGCAAAATCCTTCCACCTTTAAACCCCAATCCCTGAATCCTAAGCCCTATAATCTCTAAAAGCCCTATAAGCCGAAAAAACCCATCCGCGAAACTCCCAAAATCCCAATAGAAGAAAGCCTTCGCCTAAACCCTTATCCCGAAACCCTGAACCCTAAGCCCGACCGCCTGCAGGGATTGTGAACTTGACCCTAAGGGTCCAGTAATTCGTCAAACCCTGAAGTACCACTAGAGGGCTTAGAGTTTGGCTTTAGGGACTACTTTAGGGCCACACTATTCCTTTTTTGTATTACTTGGACCCTCAGGGAAAAGGAATGCTTTGGGTTTACCTTGAGGTTTCTGTGCAAGGCGAAGGATTCTTACTACGCAAGTAATCAGAACATTGCCCACGGAATTGCGCTATTGGCTTTCCCTGAACCCTGTATTCCCTAAACCGTAAACCGTTTAGGGTTCAGCGCTATTGGCTTTTCGAGCAGGTTCTGGCCGGGTTTCTGAACATGCAGCAGCCACCATGATGGGATCACACCATTTAGGCTTATCTGCGGGAGGCAGAAGTTCGAGAAATCTTCCATAGCTGCTGCAAAGCTCGAAATCCCAAGCATTATGCAAATCGCGCACGAAAAAAACAACCAGTATAGCACAAAGCTCTAAACCCCAAAGGTTCTAAACGCCATACTCCATCTGGAGCTATCATAAGCCCAAATAGCCTACCTACTAGCGCTCCATTATTACGATGATTCGCCCCTTTAAGGGTTTAGAAATGTAGATGTGTTAGGCCCGGGAAATTGTAGGGTTAAGGTTTAGCGTACTCAACCATGCTCAACCCAAATCCCAAAGCAGGCAGCTACAACTGCAAAATCATCGACTTCGGGTTATCTGCGACCTTTGATCCAACCGACCCCAGTGGCGGCATCACAGATGCGGCTGGTTCAGAATAGAAACTTCGACCGTCGCCCTTTTACAGATACTTTGGATCCGGACCCCTAGACCCTTACCGTACCTAAACCCATACACTTTTGGGGCAGAGATCATGGTTCAAGAGAACAAGTGAAACGCCGTTTCTAGACCTCTGGCTTGGGCCGTGGTCAGGGTGGGCTGTTTGCGTCTTGGGCTTGTTGTAGCTGGAGTTTAGGGCTTAGGGTTTAGAGTTTAGGGTTTAAGGTTTAGTGTTTAGAGTTTAGGGTTTAGGGTTTACGGTTTAGGGTTTAAGGTTTGGGGTTTAGGGTTTAGGGTTTAGGGCTTAGTCTAGCTTGCCCTTTTTTGCGAGTTGCAGTTGCTCAGCACGGGGTGGCCTTCCCCCAGCCCTGAACCATGAAAAGCGCGCCATACAGGCAAAGGCGGTTGGGAATCGGCATGGGTATGCTACCACACCCAAACGGTCCAAAGATACTACCAGTTACTACCATTACGGACTTAGGTCCCAAAAGGCCATGTTACTTTTGGTCTTTTTCGGAAGGGACATGTTTCCGTAATGGCTGTATGTACGGACCTCCCTGGACGTTAAAGCCTTCAGTCGTTCCCTGCGCATGATCTGGCATCCGGGATTATTTGCGAGGCTAAGGTTGCGAAACTAGGCTAAGGTTTAGGGTTTAGGGTTTAGGGTTTAGGGTTTAGGGTTTAGGGTTTAGGGTTTAGGGTTTAGGCTAAGGGTCTGCTTGAATGCTACCTGTATCCCAACAAGCCAACCTGTTTTAGGTTCCACAGTGTGGTTTCTTTGTATGGGCAGTTCTCCAAACTAAAGTCCCTTTTTGGCTCCCAAAAATAGTACGGCACCGTTATAAAAAGGACCCCGAAAGGGACCCTAATTTAGGGAACTGCCCATATGATTCCTTAATCTACGTAGGACATTTTCAGGTGGGTAGTTGCCGTTATAGGAGCCTTATAGAAGGTCGATATACCTTATGGAAGCCTTATAGAAGCCCTATAGACCCTAAACTCCCCACCTGTAGTTTCCTTTAACTTAAGGTCTGCCCAATATAGCGCCCTTATAATAGCACCCTCATAGAAGCCCTATAGACGTCTATAGACCCATTAAGGAACCCTATTCTTAAAAGGTAGGCGTCCTGGGCTACAGGTAATACCTGTCGGTTTCAGGGTGCTGCGCTAGCTGGGCCTGCATCGTCGAGAATCTGGGCAGAATCTAACTTAGGGTTTAGGGTTTAGGGTTTATTTAGGGTTTAGGGTTGATTTAGGGTTTATTTAGGGGGACTGTTTTGAAGCTTTCGCTGGGCTTTGAGTATCAGAGTTGGGATATCCGTGGCTGACACACCCATCCCTGCGGGTCCATCTACCTACACATTAGAAGCATTGGCCTTTAGGGTTTAGGGTTTAGGGTTTAGGGTTTAGGGTTTAGGGTTTAGGGTTTAGGGTTAGGATTGGCCTTTAGGGGTTGCCGCTATGGCTACTTAATAGAGTATATGCTTCGTAGGCACAATGACTCTTAGTGAATGCCTTATGTCGTAAGGCTGAAGCCTAATCCCCAACTCAAGCCTTTCGCTGCAGGAAAAGCCGTGCAACCTGCCTTTTCAAGGACATAGACAAGTTACTGCCTTTTTCAAGGACATAGACAAGTTACAGAAACAGATGAAGGAACCTTGAAAAGGTTGGGTTGTTTAGATGCCTGGCACCTGCAGGTGACACGCAAGCTACGCTGCACTGGTACCCAGTCAACCCGTTCGGGTTTGATATTTGGAGTTTGCTCTTAGATGGCCCTTTTCTCACCTAAAGCCCTAAACCCCAAGTCCCCTAAACACCTAAAGCCATAAACCCCTAAACCCCAAGCCCCGTCATGTATAGTGTGTAACCCTCTCAGAACCGAAAGCCTGAAGCCCTACACTGTTCAATGTTGATGCTCTCCTTCGAAGCCTTTCATTCCGCCACCGCTAAACCCTAAACTCTAAACCCTAAAATCCTAAACCCTAAAATCCTAAACCCTAAACCCCAGGTAAATGGGACGCCGGCCTACATGGCACCAGAAGTCTGCAAAAGGATGGGAGACTCGCCAGCTGTTCAGTTCTGGCTTTCCGGGTCTTGCCGAACAAAGGCTTGTCCATCTCACGGTTCTCAAGGGTTAAGGATTTAGGGGTTAGGGTTTAGTGTGTAGGGTTTGGGTTGAGGGTTTACTGTGTAGGGTTAGGGTTTTGGGTTTGGTGTGTAGGGTTAGTTAGGGTTTTGGGTTCACGGTTTATGGTTCAGGGTTCCGTTTCGCGATTTCCTGGTACAGGCTAGACACACGTACGTCAGTGTTCCCTGAAAGCCCTGCGATTCCGGAATGAATGCAGGTAGTACTCTTTCACTTTTCGCTTGAGGGTACTCTTTTTTGAAATGGATCATCGGTCAAAGGGCATGTTAGATTATGGAGGAATTTCTCTTCGTCGTGACAGTACGATTTTCAACATTGCACTGTAACTTGTAACTTGGCCAGACCCGTGAACTTCCAAGCAGGTTTCTTTGCAGGTCCCTTTTTGTAGCAGCTCTGTGCGCGTTTGTTTGCATCTTTCTACCTGTAAGGAAAGTAAAACGATATTATGTAGATGCATATATATATATATATGTGTTTGTATGTACATATGTCTATACACACATACACGTGCACATATATATATATATATATATATGTATACACACACACCCCACACACACACACACATAGCTTACTTGTCTGTACATATATAAGGGTCTCTCATTTTCTGAGATTCCCTTGCAGGGACTGTTGCTAACTGATGTTCTAACCAAAACACCAACTCGAAGAAACATAAAAAAGTGTCAGTCTCTAACAACTAGGAAGCACGCCATTCCAAATGGCTCAACTTCCCGAACCCTGAACTTTACGCAAACAGAAACATCCAACCAACAACACAGCAAAGGCAAGTATGCAGCAAAAGCTGACGTTTGGTCCATCGGCGTTCTCACCTACGAGCTTCTCACGGGCAGTTTACCCTTTGGCGACCAGTCAACAAGAAAGGCTTTGAGGCTAATGGATTTCATAGGGTTCCTTTGAAGGCGTTTTGGGTTTCGTAGGGTTTCATAGACGTCAACTGAAGATAAGTTTTGACAGGGGCCTAGGGTTCCGTAGATTAGAGTTTGGGTGTTTTGGTTTATAATTGCAGGGCTTTCTGAATACTCTTAAAGAGAGATGAGGCTGAGGCTGTGTAAAGCTCAGCAATGACCTGCGTGCAAAGTCTCCTGCTCCTGCAAGTAGACCCGGAACCTTCAACACACAAACCACCCTAACTAAACGGTAGACCCTAAACCCGAAACCCCTCAACCCATAAACCCTGTACCCTAGACCCCAAAAACCTGTAGACCCTAAACACCTAAACCCTAAATCCCTAAGCCCCTAAACCCTAGAGCCTGAACCCTGAATGGACAGACCTTACACAGACACCAGTCAGCAGGTCGTCGGTGGATGGGAAAGACAAGTTGACAAGCATGTCCCGCTTTTGACATCGTCGTTGGGTAACTGTTTACGATGTGTGTGTGTGTGTGTAGTGTTACGGTTTAGGGTTTAGGGTTTAGGGTTTAGGGTTGAGGGTGTAGTGTTATCAAAGTTAGAGTGCTTTGGGACGTTGGGTTTGCAGCTGTGGCGGGTTAATTAGGCATGCCAGGGCCACGCGCACTCTTAGAACGCCGCGACCCCCAACCCCTGCCGTAATCCGACCCCCAAGCCCAAAGGATTGCACCCAAGAGCCTCCCTAAACCCTATAAACCTTAAACCCTAAACCCGATAAACCTTAAACCCTAAACCGTAAACCCTAAACCCTTAACCTTAAACCCTGAACCCTAACTAAAGCTTAAGCCAGACCCAAGATCCCCAAGCCACACCGCCAGTCCTGCAATTTCAGAAATGCCAAGCCGAAAGCCTGTGCTAGGGCTTAGAGCAGGGGTTTAGGCGGATGGGCATCATCCGGCATTACCTGAACCGGTAAGCAGCAATGGAAATAACGTGTGATGTATCACTGATGTCTGAAGCAGGAGTTTTGCCCATGGGCAGTAAGGCTTGAGGGACTTGAGTTGTTGAAACCCCTAAACCCTGAACCCTAAACCCCTAAACCCCTAAACCCCTAAACCTGAAACCCCTAAACCCTGAAACCCGAAACCCTAAGACCCCAAAACCCGGTGCTTTTCTGATACGTGATCTGAGGAGATGCCTCCGACTATTCCGGCGGTTTCAAAGAGCTGTTCGAGATCTTTGGCGCAAGAAAGGCTTTAGTCGTAGTAGCAGGTTACAGGGTTTAGGGCTTGCAGGGCTTTTAGGGCTTTTAGGGTTTAGGGTTTCAAGCAGTAGTCGTGCCGGTCGCCGTCGTAGTAGTCGTAGCCTGAACCGAGTTCACGGCCGCAGCACCCAGTTACAGATCCAGGAAGCTGCTTCAGGCTGCTTTGTTAGTTCGGACCCAAAGATACTGAGCCAGCGGTTCAATGTGTTCGCAACAAGATTTAGGGTTCTTGTGTATATACATATATAATCATATATATATATATATATATATATTTTTTCTTTCTTTATACGTGCCATGATCACAGTTAGGAGTGTTACAATACTTGTCGTCGGTGGTTGATCTCAGGTTTGCAGGAGGATTCAAGGTTCATTGCAGCTTAAGGTCCTAAGCTTTCCCTAAACCCTAAACCCAAAAACCCTAAGCTTTCCCTAAACCCAAAACCCCAAAACCCTAAGCTTTCCCTAAACCCTGAGCCCTAAGCTTTCCCTGAACCCTAAACCCTAAAACCCGAAGTTTCCCCTAAACCCTAAACCCCAATCAGCCCTAAACTTTCCCTAGGCCCTAAGCCCTAAGCCCTAAACGTTCCCTAAACCTTAAACCCTAAACCCTAAACCCTAAACCCTAAACCCTAAACCCTAAACCCTAAACCCTAAACCCTAAACCTTAAACCCTAAGCCGAAGGTGAAGAGTTTTCTCCATTTGGGGAGCTTTTCGAACCCTGAGGCCCCAAGACCTACCTGCACCCCAAACAACTTACCTTTTTGGGGGTTCCTTCCGGCTGATGATTTGAATCCTGCGCTACCCATAATTCCCATAGTTTAGGGTCCTCAAGGTAAAGCAGGATTTATATCATCAACAGTACTTTATTTCGTAGGTAAACCCTAAATTGTTGTCCCTGGTCCTTCGAATAGATTCATCAAGCTTCGAGACCCTGAGCCCCAAGCGTCAAAATCTAAACAGCGAATTCCTGAAACCGGGAAATCTCGAGAACAATGCCTGAGTGCGCAGGGTTCAAGCTCACGGGCAACGGGCTCAGAATGAAGGGTTGGGGTTGGGTGTACGGTTCATGAAACACATAATCCCGGATGCCAGATAATGCGCAGGTTGAATGGGTAGGGTTCTGGCTTTGCTTATGCCTCAGCTGCTCCTTTCCAAGTTCAACCCTGATATGCATCCCCCTGAACTCTGAATCCTAGAGCCCCTAAGCCCTATGCCGAAAACCATGACCCCTAAGCCTTGAGCCTAAACCCTAAACCCTAAACCCTAAACACTAAACCCTAAACCCTAAACTCTAAGGCCTACACCCTAGGCCCTAAACCCTAAACCCGTAGACCTAAAGCCCTAAGCCCTGAGCTCGAGCCCTGAAGCCCG
>CAJNDV010033537.1:2033-12773 GCA_905221635.1 Symbiodinium sp. CCMP2456 | reverse complement strand
GGGGGGAGTGGGGGAACCAGCCTAAGCAGACCCACTCCCCAACCACAAGACACCACCACAGGGAGGGGGAAGCAACCCACAACCACACCACACCACAGGGAGGGGGAGGAGGAACCATTGGGGGGGGAGGGGGGGGGGGCCGGCCGAACCGGGATCATATATGGGCATTTGGCCTCCTAGGATAAGGTAGTTTGTCCGTGAGCAATCGAAGCCTGAATCTTCTAATGCTAGCCCAGTAGCAGATATGCAATCCCAAAATTGATGGGTTCGGGTTCCAGAGAGTCTTCCCCAATCTTGTTTGAGATATTCTGGCGTCTATCTCAGTAGCTTAGCAGGCATTGTAAGAAATTTGGGGTTTGATACATGGTCGCCTGCACTCGATAGTGCTGTCATGGTTGCAGCTAAACCCAGATGAGGATGCACAGATCCTTCGCGGCGGCAGGAGCAGAAAGCCTGTCCGAAGGACCACAACCCTAAACCCTAAACCCCAATTGGGCAAGAGCATTGACATGAATTTTTCTGCTAGACTGAGTGCTGCAGTGGATCTTCGTCCCAAACCTGACACCTTCTCCCCCACAGGCTGAAGAGCAGCTGCCTGCAGAAGAGCTGGTTTGGGGTTTAGGGTTTAGCAGGTGGCTGATAACTAGGGTTTAGTTTAGTGTTAGGGGGCATGATGATTAGGGTTTAGGGTTTAGGGTTTAGGGTTTAGGGTTACGGGTCATGATGAGTCGGGTGTGGGCTTGAGGGTCTTGGCAAGGATGAGGACATGAACACTCGCAGGCTTTCCAAAGGGTTCGAATATCAGTTCCTAACATAGATCCCTACATTCTCCTGTTTAGGTACTTAGGAACCCTTTAAAGGTACCCTGAACCCTAAGCCCTGAAAGGAACCCTTGAAGAAACCCAGCCATTGTAGGTACTTTGGGCCCTTTGGACATGAACTTTCAATAAGCCAACAATGCCCTGACGGGCGCGAATAAACTCTAAACCCTCAAACCCAAACCCTAAAACCCTAAACCCTAAGTCGTGATAGACGGTGGAAGCCCAAAACCCTCGGACCCTAAACCCATAAAGGAGTCCTTCGACCTTAGAGGAAGCCTCAAAGGAACGACGAAAGAAACTCTAAGAGGAACCCTTAAAACGAATCCTTAACGGGACCTTCGAGGAACCCTAAACCCTAACACTATAGGAACCCTTAAAGGAGTCGTTACAGGAATCCTTAAAGGAACCCTAAACCCAAAGCCACAAACCCGAAATCCTAAACCCTAAGACCTAAGCCTTAACCCCTAAGCCCTAAACCTTAAGCCCTAAGCCCCAAACCCTAAATCCTAAGCCCTAAGCCCTAAACCCTATAACCTTAGCCAGCCCTAAGCCCTAAACCCTAAACCCTAAACCCCAAACCCTAAGCCCTAATTCCTAAGCCCTAAACCCAAAATGACCCCAGAGTCCTGGGCAGAAGCCAAGGCTCTCTCGCAGCCTCGGGGTGCGAAAGTTCGTCTCGGCGCTTCTTTGCTGCGACCCCGAGCAGAGGCTCAGATCTCGGGCTTAGGGCTTAGGGCTAAGGTTATAGGGTTTAGGGTTTGTGGTTTAGGGTTTAAGGGTTTAGGGTTTAAGGGCTTAGGGTTTAAGGGCTTAGGGCTAAGGTTCTAGGGCTTAGGTTGTAGAGTTTAGGGTTTAGGGCTTAGGTTATTGGGTTTAGGGTTTAGGGCTTCTGTTTTAGGGTTTAGGGTTTAGCGCTTAGGTTTTAGAGTTTAGGGTTTAGGGCTAAAGTTAGAGGGTTTAGGTTTTAGGGCTTAGGTGTTAGAGTTTAGGGTTCAGGGCTAAGGTTTAGGGTTTAGGGTTTAGGGCTTCTGTTTTAGGGTTTAGGGTTTAGGGCTAAGGTTATAGGGTTTAGGGTTTAGGGTTTAGGGCTTCTGCTTTAGGGTTTAGGGTTCAGGGCTAAGGTTATAGGGTTTAGGGCTTTGGTTTTAGGGTTTAGGGTTTAGAGCTAAGGTTATAGGGTTTAGGGTTTAGGGCTTAGGTTTTAGGGTTTAGGGTTTAGGGCTAAGGTTAGAGTTTAGGGTTCAGGTCTTTGGGTTTAGGGCTTAGGTTTTAGGGTTTAGGGCTTAGGGTTTAGGGCTTAGGATGTCGATTGTTTTTTCGGTGGTTTTATAAGATATTAGGGTTTCTGGTTTAGGTTTAGGGTTTGTCAGGATGAGGTTTAGGGTTTGATAAGATTTGAGTTTAGGGTTTGGTGGGTTTTAGGTTTAGGTTTTGGGGTTAAGGGTTTGAGGGGTTTGGGGTTCAGGGCTGCGGGCCCTTTTGCTCGCGTTCCTTGAGGGGTTCCTGTTACTTTCAGGGTTCCTTTGAGGGTTCGTTTATGGGTTCACGATTGTACCCGTAGAACCCTTATAGCCTTACGAATCCCTTATGAAACCCGCAAAGGAGCCCCACTAATCCCCTGTAGAACCCTTAAAGGAACCCCACTGATCCCTTACTGATCCCTTATAGAACCTTTAAGGGAGCCCTACGTTTCCCTTACTGATCCGCTATAGAACCCTTCAGGGAGCCCTGCGAATCCCTTACTGATCCCTTAAAGAACCTTTAAGGGAGCCCTACGAATCTCTTAAACCCTAAACCCTAAACCCTAAACACAAAACCCTAAACCCCAAACCCTAAACCCTAAACCCTAAACCGTATAGAACCACCACTCCTCGTTTCTTCGGGAGGCCCTCGGCCGTGGAAGCTCTGAGAAGCCCGTGGTTCGAGTTGACGACTGGCTGCAGGAATCCAGACCTTCCAAAATCGTTTAATTGATTTAGGGGTTTAGGGTGTAAAGTTTAGAGTTTAGGGGTTTAGAGTTTAGGGTTCAGGGCTTTGGGTTTAGGGTTTGGGGGTTTAGGGTTTGGGGCTTAGGGTTTAGATCCCAAATCCCCTAATTAAGGAATCTGCCAGGCTTCCTTAAAGGAACTACAGGGATCTATAACGGTTGTATTTGGGTTCTGTAAGGAAAGTAAGGAGCCTACTTTGAATCATGTTTGGGATCCGGCGGTTTAGTTTAGGGTTTAGGGATCCTTCAATTAAGAATTTATTAAAGTCTAAGTTATATGATTGTATGTTCCTTGATTATGGGATTTTGGAAGGTCTGGGAAGTTGAGCCTTCATGGGTTTTAAGTGAGGGGGGGGCCTTTGGGCTTTGGGGTTGTTTAGGTTCTAGGGCCGTCTAGAGTTTAGGGTTTAGGGGGCAAGGGGTTTTACGGGCTCGGTTGTTGTTGGGATTTGGGTTTTTCGTTGGGGTTGCGTTGGGTAGCTTGCGGGTTTGGAGTTCAGGGTTTTTGAGGTAGGGGGTTTAGGGTGTTTGTTGGTGGTGGCTTCGGGTTCGAAGAAGGGCTCAGGGTTTAGGGGTTTTGGGAATGAACTCCTGGAATGATGCAAGAAGTACATCCCCTAAGAATGGATTTCCCACAGAGCACCCTTGAGTAGTCCAGAGTCACGCGTTCATCAGCGATCTTTTTTGTCGATTCTTCCGGGGGTCTGGATACGCGGGGAGGAGTTTGGGGGTAGGGTTTGGGGTTTCGGCTGCGGGGCTTAAGGCATGCGGTTTAGGAAAGTGTAGGGTTTAGGTTTTGGACGGTGTGTTGTGCTATAGATCAAAGCTTTGCCAATGGCTGCGTAGTATTTAAATAGGGGCGTAAGCTCTGCGGCCCATTGGGGCCTAATGGGACCTATTGTGGCTTTCTCTGAAGAGTGCACCTTTTCCTAGTTGCAAACGTGTGGCGGCATCATCAACATCAAGAGTTGTTCCGTTCGTTCGAGTTTGTGTGCAACAGCTGAGATGTCAGTGTGTCGGAGTTGCTAAGCTGCAAGTACCGTGTGAGAGGCCGCAAGTAAAGCTAGCTAATGCAGGGGCAGGCAGGACAGGTTCCAGTAGAGTATGTCGAAGGCGTCGAATTTGAGTCGCTTGCTAGGGTGCTTTTCGAAGGACGGTTGCAATCAGTCTGTCCAGAGCCTTGTTGGTGACAGACATGCAGTGCAGTCGGGGCTCTATGCCCAGACATTTTCGGGAGAGGTCAGTGCAGGCCTGTGCCTGTTAGGCCTGTGTTGAAGAATAATTTCAGCCAGTCTACCGGATGCACTTTCGCACGACGCACGTGTGCAGCTACCATCCAGCAGTTTGTATAATCCACGGTGTTCTTGTTGCCGTAACAACATAGAGCACCGCATGATGCAGACGCCGTCGAAGAACATCAAGAAGATCTCGGGTCAACAAGTGCGCATGAAAGACTCCGTCGAGAAGCAACTGCTAGTGTTGAACTTCTTGGACAACCTCGAGGGCAAGACGCCTGCGAAGCAGACGAAGAGTCGCAGCAAAGAGGCCTGCGACAGCGAGCTCGAGCACGCTTCCGACGAGCCCGGCTTTGAGATCGGCGAGAAAGAAGAGCTTAATCGGCACGCCATGAAGTATTCAGGTTGGCGCAAGAGTTCATGCCTCCAGCTCCTATGTCGAGCCCAGCACGTTCCCATTCTAGTATCTTCTATTAGAGCGTACTAGAAGCGCTCGAAAATTTGTTGTTTTGAAGGGATCCGGGATACGCTATACAGGATCCATGAGGCATCGAGTTTCTATAAGGCTAACGATAATTAAAGGTGACGCTAGTCGTGGTTCATTTTGCTGAAACAATATCCCTGCCAAGGTACAGACCTGCCCGCGACGGGCTTACGCCGGAGTTGTTTCAGTCTCTTCTAGACTACGCAGAGGCGGCGCAGGGTTTAGGGTTTGGGGGCTTTAGGGCTTAGCCCTATAGTCCAAGTACCTAATAATCATACTTTCCCAATTACTAACCCATACAACTGATCTCCATAACCTAAGTACCAAATTATTGGGTCCTTTGGGCCCTTAGGGCTTAGGGTGTAGACAGCAATGCATATGGAAAGCTCCGATCGATACCCTACACCCTGAACCCCTGACCCGAAACCCTATATCCCTAATCCTTCAACCCCTATAAGCCGTAAACCCGAAGCCCGTTTCTTCACGGACTTTTGAGGGCTGGATCTCTTTAGTTACTGTAGTCCCGTTAAGGGAGGGATTTTCATGAGCAAGCGAGCCTACATTAGGCCTCAAGCCCCGGTGGACGGTAAACTGTCGTGCTTAGTCAAGACTCAGGTTCCACGGCGGTCTCGATCTATACCCTAGGGGCCCCAACAGTGAATTCCAAAAGATCCAAACCCTCAGCCCCGAACCACCTTTTGAGACGCAAGGCTCTGACAAGTGCATCACGGAATCATGTGTTTTGGGGCTTGCACCGTTTATACTTGGAGCATCAGGATAAGGACCGAGTTGGCGTGGCCACATCTTGGGGGTTTCTCAACGATCCAGACTCTCCATTTTGGGAAAATACAATCCGTAATAAGCTAATGGCAACAGGGTTTCATTCGCACTATCAGGTTCTCCGTACTTAAAGCAGAAAGACCCACAATGTGGAGGCTTGCACGCATGTTGGGATTTGAAGACGCAAGGTTCATCGTCGCATGAATATACACAGGTGTATCCATACTTTGGGGTACCTTAGGTGGACCAGCTGCCGCCGAAGGACTTGCCAATAAGAGCACTAGATTCATTCATCCCGTTTCAGGGCTTCGAGACGCTAAGCAGGCGAAATCTTAAGCCCTGAACGCGAAAAGCTCCGAAGAAGTAGAAGAGAAGGCCCCGACGTCAAGAAAAAACAGTCCAAACATGCATCTCCGAACCCTACTTGGGCCCTCATAAAACCTTCCCCTTTTTACTTTTATATGGGCCCTTAAAGGGTTATTTGGGGTCCAGCTAGTCACAGGTTCAAGGTTTTTGGTGGGTTCAGGCTCAGTGTTTTACGGTGTTAAAGGGTTGTGGATTGGTGAATTTCACAGGATTCTTGGGGGGTCGTTGTGCGCTCATACAAGTCTTCTGTTGACATGTGCTCGAGTTTAGGGCTTTGGGGTTTGGGTTTAGGGTTTAGGGTTTAGGGTCTGGATATTGTAGCAGGGTATCTTTGGGTCCTGGGATTTTTCTCGCGGCATTTGGGTCGTTAGGCTTATCTTGCGTGCACAACCCTCAAGCTCAGTGTGCCTTAAACCTCCAAGTCAGAACTTCGAGCCCAAGCACCTGAAGCCTGAACCAAAAGCGTTATTCCCAAAACCCAGCCTCACACCCTACAATTCAACTGCTGCATCAGGAGACACATTTCGTGAAGGCCCACGTGCCGTTACAAGCTGTGGAGAGGGTTGAGGGTTGGGGCTTTGTATTTGATGGGCTCGGGGTTGTTGTGAAGGATTCATGGTTTGGGGTTGAAGGTTTCAATGTTCGGCGACCCTTCTCTAGCCCTAGCTGAAGAGTCCTTGTGGTGGAGAACGAGTTTCTCAGCAATGGTGCATCGCAAGCAATGGTGTCGCTACGACCCATGGCCATAGCCCAGTCGCATCCGAACCGACTGCGAATCCTGAAACTCGTTTAGGGTTTAGGGTTTAGGGTTTAGGGTTTAGGGTTGGTGCAAGGCTGGGGGATTCGGATAAAGGGGTTGAGTCTATGGTTTCAGTTTCAGGGTGTGGATTTCAGGTTTCAGGGTCCATACAATAGTTCGTTAGTACTGTGGGGTTATAGGCATTGCGTTTCACATTTCAGGGTCCATGTCTTTGTTTGCCGCAGCTTTAATATGTTCAGGTTTACCCTATATAAGGGTCGAAGTACCTACAAAACTACTATCCCAGACGCAAGTAACTAATTTGGCTGGTTGGCTGGCTGGCTGGTTGGCTGGGTGGTCGGTTGGCCGGTTGGCTGGTTGGCTTGGTGTTTGGGTGGTTGGGTGGTTGGCTGGTTGGCCGGCTGGCTGGTTGGCTGGTTGGTTGGTGGGTTTAGGTTTTAGGGGTTGAGGGATTTGGGGCTTAGGGGTTTAATTAGGGTCAAGGGTTTGTAGGATATGGGTGCAATGGCCTAGCATTTGGGGTTTAAGAGTTCGTGTGCCTAGGAATTCCCGTGTACGCAAGTCAATTTATTTCGTGTCATTTTACTGCTGCACTTCTGCGGTACTGGTGTCGTATAACACGCCAAGAAACCTGCCTAGAAGGTACTGACGACACCCCAAGGCTGCAATCACTGCAATCCCAACCTGCAAAACCTCGCAGCCTACCTAAACCTGCGTAACAGCACGATTCGAGGCATGGGGCTCTAAGAATGCCCTTTTCTGGATTCGGGGTTTAGGGTGTAGGGAGAAGGTTGCTGGCCGAACAGTACTCAACGAGAGTCTGCAGAGTCAGCACACAGAACAACCCAAAACCCTAATCCATAAACCCTATAAGAGCCCTAAGCCCTAAAGCCATAAACCCCAAGAGCCCTAAACCCTAAGAGCCCAAAACCCAAAGCCCTAATCGGTTAGCCTTAACAGCTTCGGAGCCCTTGTAGACGTTCCGCAGCTCTCAGACCCAAGCACACCCCCAAAGGGATTACGCCGGGGTCAGAGCCCCATACATCCCTGCAGAAACCCGTGAGGGTTTAGGAATTTTGAGGCCTGTGGGGTTTAGGGGTTTAGGGGGGTTAGGGTTTAGGGCTTTAGGGGTTTAGGGTTTAGGGTTTTAGGGTTTAGAGTTTAGGGTGTATTAGGGTTTAGGGTTTAGGGCTTGTAGGATTTACAGACGATTCAGAAAGAAAGGTTTTGGCACAGCCGATGCATAGCCAAAGAGGAGCAGATGTTTCAGGTTACCCTTCATCTCACGACCCCCTTCAATGAGCGACACCGACTCATCCGCATCATCAGAATGAACCCTAAACTCCAAACCTATGAACCCTGAACCCTAAACCCTGAACCCTTAACCAAAAAACCCTAAGCCTATAAACCCGAAACCTACATAAACCCTGAACCCTAAACCCTGAACCCTAAACCCTAAACCCTAAACCCTAAACCCTGAACCCGACGACATTTGAAGAGACTACGGGTTCCTCCTTTGGTGGCAACGCTAGGCCAGGCAGGTGGTAGAGGAGCCGTGCCTCCTTTGATAGGAAGTGATACGAAGGACCTATAACCCCTAAGAGTTTAGGGTTTAGGTCTTAGGGGCTAAACACTCAACCCTAAACCCTAAACCCCGAAACCTTTAAGTATTTCAACCTCCGGCTCCGATAAACCCTGAGCCCTGAAACCCTGAACTCCGAACCCCTAAACCCTATAAGGCCCTATACCGTCGTGCTGAGTGCAGGTTTGCTTGCTGCTTATCGCTGCCCGTCTGGGTAGTGCAACGTTGCTGCAACGACTTTGGGTTTGGGGTTTAGGGTGGCCCTAAACTTGACCCTAAACGGACGAGCCCGGCTACCCAGGTCGTAGATCTACCGGGCTACTAGTATGGGTAGTATACGATCTATATGGGGTTTAGGGTTTAGGGTTGAGAGAGTTCAAAGGTTCAGGGTTTAGGGGTTTAGGGTTTAGGGTCTAGGGAACAGTACTCCACCCCTATGCCTTCATGTTGGCAACAAGATGCTAGCCCGACGCCTTACCTGCACCCCTTTGATGACATAGACAACGGCATCATGGTAACGAGCCCCAAAAGGTAGGCTATGTAGGGTTCAACTCGCCCCCCAGAGTCTCAAAGCCTTTCGCTACCTACTTCCAGGCGTGGACCTTGAGTCCTAAAGCTTCAAAACCTCAGCTCCTTAACTCCTTACTTGGCTTACTTTAAAGGGTTTAGGGTTCCATGAAGGGTTACTACAAAGGTTCGATGAAGGTTCTATAGTACTTAGAGGCCCAGGGGACATAGTAAGCACACTATCAATAGTGTTTCAAGTACCCTAAATGGAGTTGCTCCAATTATACCCCTACTCATAACCGACTTGCTGAGTCCCCTGGGCCTCTAAGTAACCCAAATCCCAAAGACTGTCAATTATGCTTTAGATCTATACCCGAAAGCAAACCCTACAACACCGTAATAAATGTAGAAGAGTTGCTCAGCATTGTTCCCTTGGGTTCTCAACTACAAGTATACCACACTATGTCCCAAAACACGTCTCTTACATTCAGGCCCCCGTGTTGATGCCTTTTAATTTAAGCCCTAAACCCTAAGCCCTTAACCCTAAACCCTTAAACCCGAAACCCGAAACCCTAAACCCTAAACCCTAAACCCCCAACCCCTAAACCCGAAACCCCTAAACCCTAAACTCAAAACCCTAAAGCCCTGTCTATCCCACTTGAACAGGAAAGCCTGGAGCCTTATCGCGCTGCCTTCCTGGGCATCGACACGGACGGGCTTTTGGATTCTGTTGTTCGGCTAGGCCTCACAGGCTTCGGGGTTAGGGGGGCTTAGTGTTTAGAGTTCAGAGTTTAGGCATTAGGGTTTAGGGTTTTAGGGTTTAGGGTGTAGGGTTTAAGGGTTATAAAGTTTATAGGGTTTAGGGTGTAGTTGCTTGAGCTTTAAGCAGTAAGTTTGCGGGTTTAGGCCTTCGTGTTAGGACTGCGGGAGTTCGCGCTCAGAGCATTTCGGGTGTAAGAGGCACCGACACCGGCAAAAGATCTGGGTTTTCGGGTTTAGGGTTGAGGGTTCTGGGTTTCAGGTTTAATGTTTAGGGTTCGAGGACGGTTCATCCAAGCCAAGCTCTTGGATTACGATTCAGCCACGGTGTACCCTAAGCCCTAAACCCTAAACCCTAAACATGCTGGACGGCCCTCTTGAGCAACCCTATGGCCCGCTGGGAAGACATCAGGAGTGAGATTGAAACGTACGGCCGCTGGACAGCAGGTCGGGAGAATCCGAATCAGTGATTTTACACTTCTGAAGCAAGAAGCTTTAGGAGTGTTGGGTTTACGGTTTCGTGGCCACTGCATCTGAGGAGAGATCAAAGCTTCTTTTAGCACGAGCCGATGGGCGAAAGTGCGTTTGTCATCACATACAATTGCCACGCAAATACTTCCGTATGGACTCGAGGGATGTGAGGTGGAATGGGCCTGGTCTTGAGCAAGGCCCATTCCACCTCACATCCCTCGCAGAAGTGTCTCTGCATGTGGCATGGGGTTTCACAGGTTCTCTTGTTGCAGCGTTCCTCCACTCTACTCGACCAGAAGCAGTTCGTTTCCGTGAGCAGGGACAACCTCACAGCAGAGTCGCAATAATTAAGACCTGCAAGTCATACATGTCTGCAATATAATATAGGGGCCTTATGAACTAGAATAGGGCTTCGGTTTGGGGGTATATAAAACTATACTTATAAGGAGCCCCCCCCAAACCTTATTCTCATCATTAAGGCCCCTACAGTACTACAATAGTCCGATTCTTCTGCGGCCGCACGCCTCCTCCCACATGGGCCCCTGCTGGCAAACGCAGGGTATCCCTGCAATAACATGTCTTGCAAAACTCTATGCTAGTCCTTTCCGCCTAAACCCCTAAATCCTAACACCTCCAAACCCTTTCAGAGGGGCTCAGGGTTTAGGGCTTGAAGGTTTCAGGGTTCATGGTTGAAAGTTTCGGGCTACAGAACCTCCAACTCCTAAAGTTGACTTGGAGGGGTCAGGGGACTTCGTAAGTCGCTTGGATGTAGTGTTACATGTATCCTAACCCTAAGCGGATCTATAGGGGTCCCTTCAAGGGTTTCTCTCAGGGATCCATAGGGGTACTATTATCCGCTAATTACTTCCTACCTAGAGGCCCAGAATACTCGGTAACTAGGTTATAGAAGTATTGCCCTAAATGGAGTTACCCCCAATTATAACCCCGGTTATAACGTATAATAACCGACTTAGTAAGTCCCCTGGGC
>CAJNDV010033536.1:18885-34471 GCA_905221635.1 Symbiodinium sp. CCMP2456 | reverse complement strand
AGAAGGGCAAGAACAAGCAGACCGACAAGGACGAGGACGAGAAGCCGCCGCCGCCGAAGAAGGGCAAGACCAAGCAGACGGTCGAGGACGAGGACGAGAAGCCGCCGCCGCCGAAGAAGGGCAAGACCAAGCAGACGGACGAGGACGAGGAGGACGAGAAGCCGCCGCCGAAGAAGAGGGGCAAGACCAAGCAGACGGACGAGGACGAGGAGAAGCCGCCGCCGAAGAAGAGGGGCAAGAAGAAGCAGACGGACGAGGACGAGGAGAAGCCGCCGCCGAAGAAGAAGGGCAAGAACACGCAGACGGACGAGGACGAGGACGAGAAGCCGCCGCCGAAGAAGAAGAAGGGCAAGAACACGCAGACGGACGAAGACGAGGAGAAGCCGCCGCCGCCGAAGAAGAAGGGCAAGAACACGCAGACGGACGAAGACGAGGAGAAGCCGCCGCCGCCGAAGAAGAAGGGCAAGAACAAGCAGACCGACAAGGACGAGGACGAGAAGCCGCCGCCGACGAAAGGCAAGAACAAGCAGACCGAAGAGAAGCCGCAGACGAAGAAGGGCAAGAACAAGCAGACCGACGCCGCAAAAGACGAGAATCAAGTGAGGGGAACCTTCGCCGGCAGAAGAGAGCCACCGGAGGATAGCATACGTCCCCGCCAGATCTATCTTGCCCTCAGGGATGCCTTCAATGACATCATCAAGGGCAAGCTTCGGTTTCCAAGCAAATGGGAGGATCACTTTGTGCTTCAACCCGACTAAAACCCAAAACCCTGAGACTGAACCCTGTACCCCTGAACCCATGCTCTTCAACTTAAGGAGAACCATAATGGATTGTCTAGTGACACGACACAAACTTTACAAAACCCTTAGCCCTAAACCCTATGAGCCCCAGGCCCTGGAACTCCTAAGCCTGCAGGACCCCTTCTGGAAGGATTGCCGGCCCCTTCTTCTCGAGGTGGAAGCTGACGAGAAATTCTACCCGACGGCAAAGAACCATGCTGTCAAGTGGTTGAAGATGGACACCCTCCAGGGTGTCTCGAAAGTACCCTAAACCCTAAACCCTAAACCCTAGCCCGTAATAAAGTAAGTGTATGATAAGTTTATGTTTGACTTGGCATTATCCATAATGACCCTAGCTGCCCAAATCTAATATCCGCCAACGAGACTGTCATCCGAGGTGAGTTCAAGTGAAGCGATGTGATGGCCAGCTTTTTGATGGGAACAAACCTGAGTTCACGCATGGAGCTTGGGCCGCTACTTATGAACCTTGCTGTGTGTGCTGCTGCCTAGCAGGCCATGTTGGGTGTTAGCTTCCCAGGGGCGAGTGTCAGCTTGACTCGTGCTAGACTCTGCCAGATGTTGTGAGCCTCTTAAGTGATACCCCTGATGCCTGGGATCTTGAATGCTACAGTTTATAGGGGTGCCGCACACTGCCCCTTAGATGGAGCATGACTCATGGCCTAAAGTGATGCAGTGCACGTGTCTCGTGTCCGACAGAAAAAATCTGTTGCCAGCACTTCAGCGATTCTCCAGCCCTTTACCTTATCAAGCTAGAGATACCAATCTAAAGCCGACAGGTACTGTGGTCGAGATGCCTTTCTGCACGGCATACCAGCAGTTTGGCTTGGAAGAAGGCGGCTCCAGCCGATCTGCCACGTTTGGGAACCCTACTAAAATGACTAAATGATCTCTAGATGTAAGCCTTTTGCTTTACTTGAAAGGTCCCTCGGTTGTTCTTGATTCAAGAATGAAAGATTGTGGCCCTCATCTTCTTCCGTCAGAATTCCTCATACTATGTCAGGAGTACTACAGATGCATTCCATTAGAACTTATTCTGGTAACACATCCAGGAAAACCATATACTAAGAGAAACCCCAGCCCTAAAAACCCTAAGCCCCTAAACCTTCGACCCTGACTCAACCCTAAGCCCCTAGACTATGAGGTTTCACCAAGGTCAGTTTTACAGGGTTTTGCTTCTTTGGGCCTTACTGTAGTTCTGCTAGAGGGGAGAAAAGTCAGGATATACAGTCTCTTGGGCTCTTCATACCTACCCCAGACCTACCCTAAAACCTGCACCCGAAAGCCTCTTAAAAAGAAAAGCTCGGCCACCCTAGCTTCCAGGTCCGGTAGTAGAACCAAGCCACGAGGGGGTTCGCGATCAGGATGGGTCCATCATCCTCAGATTAGGTAGCTGCTATAGGGCTTAGGGGTTTCCGAGCTCCCATGTTTAGGGTCGTTGGGGTGTCAGGTTGTGATTTACTGGCTTGAGGCCTTCTTGTTCTAGGGCATCTCAAGACTTCTGGATTTGAGGTATTTCAAGCCTAGGGATCCTTAGGGTATTAGGGCTTCTTAGGGTATGGGTTGCGATAGAAGTAGTATCCTAGTCATTTAATATATATTATAATCATATGAGAATATTTTATGTATTATGTTATTATGAACGCCAAAATCACTCGATTCGTGGAGTTCCGGCTCTGTGTCCCGGGATCAGTTTTTTTCCAGCTTGAGGCTCGGAAGATTTTGGGGCTCAGGATGTTGGGTTTCTTGGGCTGTAGGGTGTTTTGAGGGTTCTCGGGCTCAAAGCTTTTGTTTCGGCAACTCGCAGTCTTCGGGGAGCCACGGGTCTATTTTCCTCGCATAGGGCTTTACGGGGCTTTGGATTTGTAAACCCTAAACCCTAAACCCCTAAACCCTAAACCTAAACCCTATACCCCTAAACCCCTAAACCCCGAGACATGAAGTTCTACGCTTTCGGTCTGCAGCTTTGGGGCTTGAACATCTAGAGGTCTCATACGGGGGCTAGCGAGGGCCTAGTTGCTAACGAGGCTTTGCAGCTCAGGGTTGCTTGATGTCTGCAAGTCGGGCTCCCGAAGCTGGCACGCCGCATCGGCAGAGAGCTAGGTTCGAGTGCCTAGGGTAGGGTTAGGGTTGGGATTCGGGTTAGGTGGTTAGGGCTAGGTAGGGCTGGGGTTCGGGCTAGGTTCTGGTTAGGGTTAGGTTAGGTTAGGGCTAGGGTTGGGGCTATGGTTAGGGTTGGGTTAGGTTTTGTTAGGGTTTTGGGTGCCTTGCAGGGTTTTGTGCAGGTTTTGCTGGGCTGGAGGGTGTTTTTCGTGGTTTGGAAGAGTTTTGAAGAATTTTGGGGTTCCGGCTGCCGGCGGGATTGGCCGGGATTCCGGCGGGATTGGCCGGGTTTCCGGCGGGATTGTGCGGGATGCCCTGTGCCAACCCCCGTTCGGAAGTTTTGGGCTCCAGAAAAGGCCCTGCTTCCCCAAGCAATGGATGAGGATGCAGAATATCAAGCCCTGGTTGCACAAAGGGCGGCTGTGCTAGTACCCCGGAATGATTAGTCGCTGATTAGTCTCACTTTGCAACCCGAAACCCTGAACCCTAACCCTCTAAATGTCCTCGAGGCGAAGATGCAGGCCCGTGGTTTGGCTGCCAGCAAGGAGCAGCATCAGCCGTCTCCTGTTGTGACTGTTCGTGCTTTCGGTTTTTGTTTGGGGCAAACCAGAGCCGACACAGGACAAACCTCTTCGTGCTTCTTCCTGGCACTCCTCCCAAACGGGTTCGCAGCCTGAGGACTTGATGTCCGAGACCCAGTCAAAGGGACGAGGTGAAGCACTATCTCCTGACCCAACCCTGGAGATGCCCGAAACACCTCAGGAGCACATCCCAGCAACCCAAGTTTCTCCTGCCCCGACTCAGCCGGAGTGGGTCGGCCCTGATGCCAAGCCCGAACCCAAACAAGTTGCTCCAGAAAAGCCAGATGCACCCTCGAAGCCGATCGCCCCGCCCAGCCTCGCAACCGAGCCGGAAAAGCCAGCCGCACCGCCCAGCCTCGCCCCCGAACCCGAAGAAGTTGCTCCGGAAAAGCCAGATGCACCCTCGAAGCCGATCGCCCCGCCCAGCCTCGCAGCCGAGCCGGAAAAACCAGCCGCACCGCCCAGCCCCGCCACCGAACCCCAACAAGTTGCTCCGAAAAAGCCAGATGCACCCTCGAAGCCGATCGCCCCGCCCAGCTCCGCCGACAAGAAAAGCGACCCCCAGCAAACCGCCAAGAAGGAACCCGAGGACGACGATGAATATGAGCCTCCGACCGATGAGAAACCGCCCCCTGCCCCAATCAGCAAAGCAACCTTGATGAAGAGGCTGGCCCGCATATGCACGCCGAAGGAAGATGGAACATACAAAGTGCCCCTCGAAATCATCCAGACCCACAAGAAGCTCGACAGCCGTGACACCGTTTACCGTGCCTTCGAGAAGTGTGGCTACGACCCCGTGTAACCGCCACGCTTGAGTGTGAGTGCTACGATTACTGAGGAAGGGTGGGACACTAGTTCTGTGCTTATTGACTATTGGGCCAGGTCCTGTTCACAAAGCGAGTGAACAAGCGATATGAGGAAATCAACGAGAAAAACTTCGAGACGGAGTACGAGTTTCTCACTGAGCAGGAGATGGAAGACAAAGGATGGAGTGAGAGCTTTCACTAATTTCATGAAGTGCACACCCATGGGCCCACCCTAAACCCTAAACCCTAAACCCTAGACCCTAAACCCTAAACCCTAAACCCTGTGTCCTTGGCCGAGGAAAAAAATCAAGGGTGCCAAGAAGAGCTGTGAACGCCGCAAGGGCTACAAGAGGAGATGCTCCATTTGTCTTGTGTTCCCATTATAATGCTTTGTTGAAGTTCATTTAGTGTGTCAGCTACGTCTATTGCAGAGGAAATCCGACTACTGCGACGAATTCATGTACTGGGTTGCCGTTCGGGTCAAGGGCAGCAACAAGTGCCGTGGTTGTACACGATGTGCCGAGTCGTACATTCTCGCATCTAGGGCCCAACCCATCTTATCAGTCTCTTTAAGGAAGACAAAACGGCACACCGTCAGCGAGATCCTCGAGGGCGGGGACGACGAGCCAATGGCCGATCCTGATGAAGCAATGGATGAGTTCCCTTTCGAGCTAGAGGGAGACGGTGATAAGAAGAGGAAGAAGGGTCAGGGACAAGGCAAGTTTCAGGCTTTAAGTGCTTAGGGTTTGAGGGTTTGGGGTTTAGGGCTTTTTTTAAGTTTATGGGTTAAGGGTTGGCAGTTGGCAGGTTTAGGGTTTGGGGTGGGGGTGTAGGGTTGAGGGCCGGGTTGATCGGGATGTTGGCAATAGGAATAGTTATCGCTGGGTTGCTGGTTACTTTAGTTACTATTTACTATTTCTATCTCGTTGCACGACAAGCTATGTTCCTTGATGAGATGTTGTGGTGCTACTTTCGTCGGAGACAATTCACAGGATCCCAACCACAGCCCGAAACCCAAGACCTCACGCGAACTCCGGGTTCTAGTTCTATGAGGCATCATTCCCAGCACTAAAGTCCCCGTCATTTCCGAGGCCCAAACCATCCAATTCTTGCAGCTAGTTTAGGGTTTCGGGTTTAGGGTTGCCCCGGAACGAACCCCAAACACACGCTTTTAATATAAGTCCCGATCTTGATCCCCAACACAAAAATCACCATACCAACAAATCCTCAGCCCAACCAGAAGAATCCAATCCTGCTGAGTACTGTTGTCCTTGGCACCCAAACCGAATGCAACCAACGACTGGGTTCCAAAGCTAAGTCTTGGGGTTTGGGGTGTTGTGCGAAAATACAATCTAGCGACTGTGCCGGCATTACAGAGTTCCTGGTATTTTTCACTCATGTTGTACTGGGCTTTCAGCCATGAACCCGAATCCCATAACTCCCTATCTCTACCCAAACCTAAACCTAAGCCTAGTCCTAAACCCTTCACCGTCGACCATTTCTAAACTGCCTGAGCACGAAACATCGTCGACCCTTACTCGTGATAAAGGTTGTAAACTTTTCCCTTATGAAAGCCCTAAACCCCTAAACCCCAAAGCCTAATCCCTAAGAACCCGGAACCCAAATGCAGCCGGGAGGTGAAGAGGATGAAGAGATCAGTGACGAATCCAGCGACGATGGAGAAGAAGCTGCTCGAATCCTGAAGAAGATTCGTTTTCCGGAGATCTCTAAGAAGCCTCAGGACTCTTGTGTGGCCGTGGCAAGTTGTTTGCAAGCCCGGGCCGATAAGCTTCAGCATGTGGTGGACAAGATCGACGAGCAGTCAGTGATTACCCCGTCGCAAGAAAAGAGCCTCGCCTAAATCAAATACTTATTTGTGTACCCGTGACTAGAACAACTGCAGTTCTGATCTCGAGCCCAAAACCTCAGGTTCCGCACGGGCCTCAAGGTCGTCATCGACAAGGCGACCGAGCTGGCTGAGAACATTACGAGTATCTATAGCAACGGGGTTGCTAGTCGCTTCTCCAAAGAGAGCCTCGTCAGGATTTTGTTGTGCTGTCCACTGTATCGTTTCGGATATTCGGATATGTACTGAAGCAACCAAATCTAATCCTGCCAAGGGACAGCAAGAAGCTCCGTGGTTTTTTCCAGGAGGCGAAGACGAAGCAACTTGGTTTGATGGCACAATTACACTCCGTCTCTCTAGGGTCTGAGTCGGTGTATCCCAATGCTAAGGGCCGTCGAGGCTGAGATGCTGATCGATCGTTCGAAGTCACTGAAGCTACCTATCTTAATTGAGGCATAAACCCCAACCCTACGCCCAACCTTCCTGTTCCTAAACCCTAAACCCTGAACCCTAAATGGAATCACTCAGGTTTGAGGGCACGAAGCCTGCTCCCAAGATGGAGCCCAAGTCCAAGAGCCGACCCAAGGGCAAAGCAAAGGCTGCTGCTAAGAAGATTGAGGATGGAGAGGACGATCCGAAGCCGAAGCGAGCCAAGAAGTAGCTACGTTTCGCAGGAACAGTAGCAGTTTCGGACGTCAGCTCAGCGAGCAATGCTTTCAAGGTGATCCAATCATGAACTTAATCTTTGTTGGATAGCTCGGCAGCAGCATTTCCCACGCAGGGCTGAGCTGTGTCACGTCTAAGATCTGAAGCAGTGCTTTGGCAACAAAGCACTGGGCCTGGATGGGCCCTCGCCGGCTGTACGAATGTTCTGAGTGAAGAGTGTGTGTGTGGGTCCTAGTCCTAGCGTAGGCAAATACAGTTTCGAGAGGCCATAGGTACCACACTCCTGACCCTTGAGTAAAGACTCTAGCCCTGGAAGCCCAAGCTGTAGTCCCGGACTGAGAAACCCTTCGCCCAGTTCCAAAGCACTTCCTGAAAGCAGCCATCAACCCAACTTGTAAACACAAAGCCCGATGCCCTCTCGAACACTTGTAGCCCGAACGGCAACTACAGCAGATTAAATGTATTTGGATCAGCATTATCATCATCACAGTCGCCGTCATCAACACCATTATTCATCGATACCACCCCTGTCTTCCCGTAAATGAAGCCGACTTGAAGAAGCCTCCTCAGCCCAACCATCATTATCTTCATCACAGTCACCGTCATCAACACCATTATTCATCGATACCACCCCTGTCTTCCCGTAAATGAACCCGACTTCAAGAAGCCTCCTCACCCCAACCATCTTAAGCCAGGTGACGAGGAGCCGGGCGACAATGGACGAGTCCAGCTCTATGCAGAGATGCTGGGCGACGGAGCAATGTCCTCGGTTAAGGGCTTTGGTTCGGGGTTGAATTTGGCTAACCCTAAAACCCTAAACCTGAAACCCGGCTTGCTGAGAGTCAGTCGTCAGCTTGCATTCGAAATACTGCAATTACCCTATACCCGAAATCCTAACCCTGAAACCCTAAATCCTAAACCGAGAGGGCTTCCGACGCTTGGGCTTCCAGTGCCAAGCGAATCAGTCGTCAGCTTGCATTCGAAATAGGGTTTAGGAAAGTTTAGGGTTTAGGGTTTAGGGTTTAGGGTTTAGGGTTTAGGGTTTAGGGTTTAGGGTTTAGGGTTTAGGGTTTAGGGTGCCATTACCCTAAACCTTAAACCCTAACCCTTAAACCCGAAACCGAGAGGGCTTCCGATGCTTGGGTTGCCAGTGCCAACCGAGAAGCACATCGAACGCTGATGGCTCTGCTGTCCAATGGGTGGTGGGGATGTTTCGGGTATTGTGTTGTTGAGTACGGGATCGGGATCGGGAGGCCTTGTGCTGTTGCTGATACAAATCCTACATTACCTTATGGACCCTAAACTATGACAATATATAAATTAGTCTATTCCTTACTCTGGATAAATATGCAGGATTTATATCAGCAACCATATGTCGGGCCTTAGGTTTCTGCGGTTGATACTATCTAGCTGCCGTACAAGCTTTATCATGTCAGTTCTGCCCCCGAACAACAACCGTTCCGAAATCTGATAGCCACATGTTTTTTGAGACCTCCCTGCACTTGCATAGCCCTAAAGAACCAAACGGAGAGACTCGGGGGCAACCGCAAGTAATATTTTAGTTCATGTCCTCCGATCACTCACACTGTCAAAGGCAACCACCAAAGATATCACAACCTCTTCGAAGCAGATGTAGAGCCCTGAACAGCCAAAGAGCAAACCATGACATCACTAAGTAAATCCAGTGGCATAGTTAAGCCCGCCCGAGGGAACCTATTTTCGAGCCGTGGTATTGGGCAAAAGCTAATGTGCCGAGGTCACTGCAAAGGACACCAAGCGATGCATCCGACAGATGATGCATCCGGAGGAGCCCGAAGAAAAAAGGAGACGGGCACCGAATGAGGAACGAGATTGCCACGCTTTCTTCAGACGGTGGGGTTTGTCTTTGCCTGTGAGAATCACTGAAAAGACTTTCGAGTTGTCTGAGGGAGAGAAAGCTGATACTGCTTATATACGAGTCACAGATTGGTTGACCTACCTCATCAAATCGAGCCCTTTTTTGATCGCTGGCGGCAATGATCCTTTGGAGACCCAGCTGGAGGCCTACTGGACGATGTATAAGCATTATCACGGCACTCATCCTGTGTTTGCTCGAGGCCTGGAGCTCGGGACCACGGTGCCTTTGTTTGTTTATTCAGACGAGGGCAAGGGCCCGAAGCGAGGCAACTATATCGTGGTTGCCGTCGAGTCACCGATAGGTTTGCAGGAGGCACCGACAAAGGTTAAATGCAGTTGCGAGGCCGATGTCAGGATGGCACCGCCGCAGTACGTTCCGCAAGGACAACCGTCTCCGTGCTCAGCGACAGAGGTCGCACTGGCACTGAAGCAGGCAACTACATGCAAGGGCCACTCGTACCTCACCAGGCATGTTCTTTTTGGCCTCCCAGATTGGACCTACAAACATCATCCAGAAATCTTGGAACAGATGACTCAGATGGTTTCGGACGAGCTCTCAGAGCTTTTTTCTTCAGGCATAGCCACTGCCGGCAAGACATGGTCGGCTGCCTTGGTGGGAGTGAAGGGCGACATGAAGCAGATCGCCGAGAAAATAGCTTATCTTACACGATACTATGCCCATCTCGGCAAGGTGAACTACATCGGTGTTTGTCCACATTGCTTGGCTGGTACGAGCCGGGAAGTTCCCTTTGATGAGCTGTCCCATGATCCGTCATGGGCTTCGACACTTCATCAGGTGCGACCATGGGACTCCACGCCTGCATTGTGCAGTGTGCCGTACGATGTGGCGGAACCTGAAAAGGCTCTGAAGTACGACGTATTCCATTGCTTTAAGGTTGGCCTGGGCAGGGATATCTGTGGGTCAGTTGTTTTACTCGCCCGCCTTGGATATTATGACGATCCGGATGGCAGCGACAACTCTGCCAGAAATATCAAGGCGAGGCTGAACCGGGGCTATCAGCACTTCAAATTGTGGCGATTGGCATCGGGCAAGACGGCTGCATTGAGATACTTTTCGCCGGGGCTGTTTAACCTCAAGCGGCAAACAGACTATGCTTGGGCGAATTGCAAGGGGAGTGATACGACACTGCTTCTGCAATACATCAGCTTCTTTGTCACGATCCTTTTGCAGAGACCAAACTTGCCTCAGAGCCATGCCCGCTTGTTTCGGACTCTCCGGAAGACGATTGCAGAGTCCCAGAAGACCTTCCAGATTATGTACTCGCATGGGCTATGGCTTCGCCGACCGTGTGCACAGAACCTGTACCTGCGACTAATGTCGGTGCTTGCCGGCTACAAGAGCCTGGCTCAACAATCCCTGGCAATGGGCCTAACCTTCTTCGCTTTGAAGCCCAAGTTTCATGCTCTACACCACTTGGCCTACGAACTCAAGCAGGGCTTGATGGGCTCTGGGCCGTTGATCGCCAGCCCAATCGCTTGGAACTGCGAGATGGGCGAAGATCTGATAGGCAAGATCTGCAGCCTGTCATAGCAGGTATCGACCAGGACGATCAACAGGCGAGTCTTGCAACGCCATTTCTTGAAGAAGGCTGCCTTGATCCGTCGGCATCGAGCCAAGAGAAGGGAGGAGCGAAAAACGGGCTACAACTATGCCACTTTGGACTTAAGATGTTTAGGGCCTTAGGGTATAGGGTAAGCCACAGGAACACCATCAGCCCCACAGCAGCTCAGCCGCATGGCTTTCGAAGCTAGGATTTCAGGGTTCCTAGCTTTCAGGGACCGGGAGTTGCCTGGGAGTTCTTTAGCTTCAGGGGCCACGGTTTGTCTAGGAGGTTTGTTCAGTTTCAGGGACCGGGGGTCTTCTAACTACAAGAATTACGATTGATGCAGCCTTGACGTCTGCGAGCCCGACTTTCAGGAAGCCAAATCTTTTCACTCCAAAAGCCCCAAAACCCTAGACTGTTAAAGCCCTTCCGTGTAGCCCCAACAGCCCGACCCCCAAAACCTGAGACTACTAAAGTCCTTTCATTTCTTGGGACCCCAGCAGCCAGCCCGAGAACATTCGACCCTGACACGACTGTTAAAGCCCTTCCGTGTAGCCCCAACAGCCCGACCCCCAAAACCTGAGACTACTAAAGTCCTTTCATTTCTTGGGACCCCAGCAGCCCGAGAACATTCGACCCTGACACGACTGTTAAAGCCCTTCCGTGTAGCCCCAACAGCCCGACCCCCAAAACCTGAGACTACTAAAGTCCTTTCATTTGTTGGGGCCCCAGCAGCCCGAGATCCAAGGAATCCCAACTTTTCGTCACAACTTCCCAAACCTCAACCCTAAATTCTAACCAACACCCTGGAACACTGCCCAGCATCACAAATCAAGCCCCCCAGACCTGAAAACCCTAACCTTTCGGCAGTTCGGGGTTTCGGTGCAAGATTTTGCTCTTCTGTTGTAAGGAGTCGAAGATTGTCGAAGGTGTTCGTTTATAACACGATCGTTGTAGTACCCTTGGCGGCGCTTTTGTTTTTTCGTCGGCGTTTTTGATTATTGGCGCCTTTTCTGTTTTTTGTCGTCTTTCTTTTCAGTCGTTTCCGTTGGCGGCGGAATTAACAGCCGCACGGTTCTTTAGGTATATGTACATACACAGGTATGTCTACTCATGCAGGGTCTTAGATAGGACTCAAAACCAAGTTCGCCCAGTAGATCGAAGTATGAACATGTTCCCTAAACCCTAAACCCTAAACCCTAAACCCTAAAACCCAAAATTCTGGTGTCATAGAGCCACCCTACACCCTAAACCCTAAAACCCAAAATTCTGGGGTCATAGAGCCACCCTAAACCCTAAACCCTAAACCCTAAAACCCAAACTTCTGGGGTCATAGAGCCAGGGTTCCTGAATCAGGGTTCGGACCGTCGGATTTGGGCCTGTGGGGTTTGAGGCTTAGGATTTCTGCGCCTGGAGTTTCAAGCTTTAGGTCTAGGGTTGGGGCTCCGGATTTACGCCTTTAGGTCCTACCGTGCCGAATGTCAGGCAGAGGGTTTAGACGTTGGAACTTGGAATGAAGCTCTTTGGGTGTAGTATTCGGGAGTGCAAATCCTAAACCCTAATCCCTAATCCCGAAAGGTATGCAGTTTATAGTTTATGGGTTGCAGGTGAGCGCTCAGGCCCACGGTTCAAGCTGCAGAGTCTCGTGTTTGGGATCCGGGGGTGAAATTTCAACTCATGGAGCAGCGTTCGTTGTGGCTTCAACGTCAGGGTTGCGAGAGCGCTGGGATCCTAAACCCTGAACCCCAAACACTGAACTCTACACCCCTAAACCCTAAACCCTGCACCCCATAAAGACGCATCCCTAAGAACGCCCTAGGCTCGAACGAAACCTAAACCCTAAATCGGTTTAGGGTTTATGGGTTCTTGGGCTCAACCGTTTTTGGATGTCGGGAATTCCGCCCGGCAGCAGCGTGTGGCATTTTGGGCTGCTGCACACCTAAGACGGGAATCGAGGAAATCAGAGATGGGGTTTGGGGGGATATCATAGCTTTAGGGCGTCTAGAGTTTAGGGCTTAGGGTTTAGATGGGTTTTGGGTTTAGGGCTTCGGCTTTTGATGGGTTTTGGGTGTAGTGATGCTCAGCGGGGTATCGTTAAACCCTAAACCCTAAACCCAATAGCCTAAACCCTACAGCCTAAACCCTAAACCCTAAACCCTATAGCCTAAACCCTAAACCCTAAACCCGATAGCCTAAACCCTAAACCCTAAACCCTAAACCCTATAGCCTTAAACCCTAAACCCGATAGCCTAAACCCTAAAACCTAAACCCTAAACCCTAAACCCTAAAGAGCTTTTTCCGACAGCTGGAGTCTCCCGAAACTCCGCCACTTCAAGCGAAGGAAGGACAGGTCCGGCCTGTTGCGGGCCACTTGTTAAAGGAAGCTACAGGTGGGAAGTTTAGGGTATAGGGGTTTAGGGTTTAGGGTTTAGGGTTTAGGGAACTACAGGTGGGGAGTTTNNAGTTTAGGGTATATAGGGCTTCTGTACGGCTTCCATAAGGTATATAGACCTTCTATAAGGCTCCTATAACGGTAACTACCCACCTGAAAATGTCCTAGAACTTGCTTTGATCGCCACCTCTTCTTGCGAAAGGCTCGAACTTCGAAGCTATGGAGTTGCTCCCAAGGGCCGCTGTAATGCAAGACCCAACAAGGTGCTATTTTCAACTCAGTAGTAGCAACTATTCAAACCTCCAAATCACCGAAACCCTAAACCCTAAACCCTAAACCCTAAACCCTAAACCCTAAACCCCTAAACCCTACGCCTAAACTTTGCTGCTGTCTGGGGTTTGACCCGCAGAGGAGCCACCCGCAGAGCTCCGACCTCCTCGGGTCTGAACTCTCGCGCACCGTCGCGTCCGGAGAGGTTTGAAAAAAGTTCCAACATGACATGCCCCTGTCTTTTGCACAGCTGGCCGCATTTCCCTAAACTTTGCATCTATAGACCCGAGGTCCTAAACCGAATACAGGTTTAGGGTTTGGGGTGTAGGGTTTAGGGTTCAGCCAGTGCTCGATGGCAGCATGGGCCGAATCTCCTCATACTGCACCATGATCTGGCGACCCGCGCAGCTACATTTGCCTTGGTTGGATTTGGGTAGTTTTCTAAATTAGGGTCCCTTTTGGGGTCCTTTTTATAAGGGTGCCGTACTATCTTGGGGACACAAAAAGGGACCCTGATTTAGAGAACTACCCATTTACTGGTTTACGGTTCGGGGTTTAGGGTGGCCGGAGAAAGGAAGGAGCCTACCGTTGTCCCTAGAAGCCTAACGCTACCTACTGTATATGAAACACCTTCCTAAACCCTAAACCCTAAACAAACAATACGATTTCGGCTGCAAGTCGCAGCTGGCGATGTCCATCTGAGGCATTGCGCCGGTCCGGGGACGTCGGAAGAGCAGCATGGCCTGGGCAGAACGCAACTTTCATCGATTAAAGGGTTTAGGGTTTAGGGTTTAGGGTTTAGGGTTGAGGGTTTAGGGTTTAAGGTTTAGGGTTTAGGGTTTAGGGTGGAAGCACCACTAGACCCCTCAACCCTAAACTCTAAATCCTACAAGCCCTAAACCCCACAGCAAGCTGCCCCTCTTGAACTAATTTACTCTCTGCAGAGAAGCCTGAGCCCCAAAACCCTAAACCCTAAACCCCTAAACCCTAAACCCTGAACAAACCCCTAAACCCCTAAACCCTAAACTACCAAACCCCTAAACCCTAAACCCTGAACAAACCCCTAAACCCCTAAACCCTAAACCGTATCGCCTTAAGCTTCGCGTAGAAACTCAGAGGTCTATCGTCTAGGGTCTTTGACTGAGGCCCAAACCCACTGCAGACAGGAAGCCCTAAAACCCAAAGTTCAGGGCTCAGGGCTTGAACTTGGGTTTAGGGTTTAGGGTTTAGGGTTTAACCGGAGACATTGAACCCTAAACCCCTAAAGCCGTAAACTTATCCCGTGTTAGCGATGACAACTTCGGGGAGTCGGGTATTTCTCACGTAGGAAGAACCTGGTGAGACACGTATGCTACTTTAGGGGTTTAGGGTTTAGGGGTGGCGTCATCCTAATTCTATGCCAAAATACCCGCTACTCGCCTCCGAGTAGATCCAAGTCGGGTGTAGGGGTGAAGGGTTAGGGTCTTTGATGCCCACCGGCCTGCGCCACAAGAAGCGACACATAGATCACCAGCGCAGCAAGCCATTCAGATGAGTAGTCTTGAACGGTAACGAACATCAACCCCCAGATTATGCCCCCGCACACATACGAGTATGCGTAGGCTAGGGGGCAGCAAAGCACGGCCAGTATGGTCTGGAGATATCCCTCACTGTAAGACATTGCCAACCGGATCAACCTCAAAAGAACCGGGTGGGTGAGCGGGAAGGTGAGCAAAAGGCATAGCAGCCAAGCCATCGCTTGCGTTCCTAGGTGTCGGTGCAACAGCCCCCACATTTGTAATTAGGGCTCAATGGTAAACACTAAGGGAAATCAGACGGTTTAGGGTTTAGGGTTTGACGGTTTAGGGTTTAGGGTTTAGGGTTTTGCTCAAATCGATACCTGGGTTCCCAAGTACCATCCCACTGATTGGAAACCGGCACTGAGAGCTGAACTTTCGCAAGGACCACCGTCGCAGCCGAGGGTGTTCACCAAGGAGTACAGGTTCATGGGCAGGAAGGCAACCACACAAAGGTGGTAGGGCACGTGAGCTTCATGCCCTATAGCGTCTACCACAGCACCTTCAGGGAGACTTCTGTTGATGGTACAAAACCTGCATTACCTTGAGGACCCTAAACTGTGGGATTTATGGAATATTCCTTGTTATGGGCAATGCAGGTTTTAAGGGATTTAGGGGTAAGAGCTATTCAACCCTTCGTCTTACCTTACTCGTATTGCTCAGGGGAGCCTGAATCATTACAACAGACTACAACCCCCTGGAAAGCCTCGCGACGGGGGATCCTAAGCTACGAGAACACTTGAATCAAAACAAGGATCCTGGACGAAGGGATTGAAGGGAGAATCAGTTCACTGTGTCCTTTGTTCAGGAAGTCAAGCTAGATTACCCTGATACGTACCGAGATTACACAGCAAGTTGTCTCCCTATTCTGGTGACTGTAGCTTAAAGATGAGTGCCTTGACATGAGCCCAAGTTTGCGGATGATTGCGAAGACACTCACCCCCCACCCCCACCCCAACCCTGAACCCCGCCCACCTAGTAGAGGTCCCTGAACGAAAGCATTGAATCGCTGAAGCGCTTCCTCCCTGTTGATCGGCGATTCGACTTCCTTGGTTCGGGCTTGGTCAATATGACTTTCGGCCTCGGATTAGGGGTTTAGGGTTTAGGG
>CAJNDV010033536.1:782-18779 GCA_905221635.1 Symbiodinium sp. CCMP2456 | reverse complement strand
GGGTTTAGGGTATTATAGGGTTTAGAGGCTAGGGCTTTAGGTTCTGGGTTCTTGGAATAGACACTACGGCATCGAATCTGCTGCTAGTACTACCATAATCAGATGTCCCCCTACTTCCTTTCTGAAGGAAGCCGGGAAGCCGTAAACCCGAAATCCCAAATCCACAACTGGGCCCTAATTAGGGAGCTCAATGCAAGCTACCATGGCAGGAAAATATCATCAACAAGCATTGCTATGCTTGTCGCAATATGGCAGGCTAACTTTCTGCACTCCATAATTCAGGGGCCTTGCAGATGGGAATAGGGTCTTGGACGGCATGGGAGTATATTACAGCAAAACTACAATAAGGCAGCCGGAAGACAATCACTGTCACTACACTACGTAGATATTCAGGGCCCGAAATCAACCAAGAGTCTGGTGTAGGAGCTGGCATCGGGCCAGATCTACCCGAGGATTCCTGTGACCAGAGCTCCACCACCTGCAAACTGTTCGGGTTTAGGGTTTTGCCATGTGTCGCATGGGCTTCGGAGCTCAGGGTGGCAGTGTCTCTATGGTTTCGGGTTTTGGGTTAGGGCCATCACGTCAAAGGCTCTTGGGAGCCAGGAGTCAAGCTGTTTGTGGCTTGTCATGATGAGGGGAAAGCAGTGGGGGGGGGGGGACTTGGAGAGTCGGGGGTCTTAGTATGTAGTTCTCTTATAGTCCTCACAGCGATATACGCATCATAACCCGTGTACTTATAACTCTGCTTAATACCTACTTACTCAATCCTCTCCAAGTAATCTTGGGGCAAGTGCCCTCAAACCTGAAATCCGTGTCCACATTAGGGTTCGGGTTCTTGAGCTTGGGGTTTAGGGTTTCGGGCAAGGGTTTCGGGGCTTGGGGGTTCAGGAGAACTTGGCGGTTCAGGGTGAGCCCAAGCCTTAGATCTTAAGCACCTCAGCCACAAAGTTGCTCCAAAAGTCTCCCTGAACCCTAAACCCTAAGACCCTAATATGGAGGCCGATTGATAATTAGAATAAGGTGTTCGGGGCCATGTATAGCATAACTTATGATAAGGAACTCCCCAAAATAGTATAGGTAATTATGAAGGCGCCTACATGAAGACCCTAAACATTGAGGCCTATTAGGGTTTAGGGCTTCGGGTTTAGGGTTCAGGGTTTGGGGTTTAGGGAACCCTGAATACTGAACCCTGAACCCTAAACCCTAAACCCTGAACCCTGAACCCTGAACCCTAAACCCTAAACCCTAAACCCTAAACCCCAAACCCCCTCAGAGGCCTGATCCTCGACCAGCGGGCGGTCGCTCTCGATCGTGCACTGCGCAGCGCGGATGTCAAAGCGCGACAGCTGCTCGAGCATCAGCTTGTGATTGCTGACCTCTGAGGGTTGGTTTAGGGTTTGGGGTTTGGGGTTTAGGGTTTAGGGTTTAGGGCTTTTAAAGGATCGGGATTCAGGGCTTATAAGGTTTTAGGGTTTAGGGCTTGAGATTGCTGTGGGCTTAGGGCTCCTGTCAGCGATCTTTAAGGGATCGATCGGTTTAGGGTTTAGGGTTAAGGGTTAATTAGGGTTCTAGAACGGATCCGCAACGGTTTCGGCCTCTCCGGGTGTAGGGCTGCAAAGTTTAGGGCTTTTGGGTTTAGGGCTTTTCAGGCTTTAGGGTTCAGGGCCTCAGGGGGTTGTTGGGTTGAGGGAGCTCTTTATGACCTTAAGGTGTAGCATTTAGGGATGTTTGGGGTTTTTGGCTTTAGGGCCTTGGGGACCCTAAACCCTAAACCCTAAACCGTTTAGGGCCTCAGGGTTGTAGGGCTTAGGGCATAAAGTTTATAACAGCAGAGAGCCGAGGGTTTAGCGTTTAGGGTTTAGGGTTTAATTAGGGTTTAGGGTTTAATTAGGGTTTAGGGTTTAATTAGGGTTTAGGGTTTAATTAGGGTTTAGGGTTTAATTGGGGTTTAGGGTTTCGGTAAGGGCAGGGGCAAACCCTGGGATGATATTCCTCTTCGGGGCGGGGTTCGTACTACTTAGGAGTTAACAACTGAACTCCAAAGCTTCATGCACTACATCGCGGAACCCCGAGCAAGCTAAAACCCCAAAGCCCGAAACCCCTAAAGCCTAAAGTTGGGTTTACTAAACCCTAAACCCTAAACCCTAAACCCTAAACCCTAAACCCTAACCCTATTTTGGGCTTGGGGTTTAGGGTTTAGAGCCACGCACTGCCAACCCCCGCCTTTCTCCGAAAGGCCACACAGCCGGGAATCGATGTGGGCAAGTAGCACATGCCTGCAGTACTTCAAGGTACGGGGACTTGATTACGGTTGATGATATAGACCCATGATGAAGAATTCACCATAAGCCCCATAGTTAATGGTCCTTAAGGCAATGCAGGAATTATGCTACCCACAGTCCCACAGTAGCACGTAGGTTATATGTCGGCTTGAAAAGTAGGATACCTCCAATTAGGCACTTCTGGCGCCGAACTATGCAAAAGATGGGCCGTAAATTACATAGAGCAGTGTCTGGGCGGGTATACTATTACCATTCTTAGTCTTAGTCCTAGTCCTAGTTCTAGTCTCGGTCTTTGTCTTAGCATTAGTATGAGTATTAGCACTAGCAGTAGCATGCATTAACGCATTAGCATTCCCATTAGCATTGCTGGTGTTCTTCTTGCTATTGTTCTTACTATTATTTAACTGTTACTACTATCGTTGCACGGGAACTCCACTGCTCTTTAGTCGGGTGCCGAGGTTGCTACTAACCCCAGCTATAACTTTCTTGCAAAGTGCCCTGATCCGAAGTTGCGCCCTGAAGAGGGGGTGGGTTGTTGACGTACCGAACGGAAGGTCCTAAGCTAACTCATCCGCGGATTTAGGGTTTGGGGTTTGGGATTTAGGGTTGGGAGCTAGAAGACCAGATGTAACATGAGGATCTCGCCACTCAGGTTTTTCTGGCATCTCAGGGCGGTCTTCAAGCCTCCAATGGGCGATGATTCTGTTCATGCCCCTAAACCCTAAACCCTAAACCCTAAACCCTCCCTTACAGAAGTTGCATACCAATCTGTGAGCGGCCGGAAGGCAAAAATGGAACACTCCCTAGATGATGGTAGTATGATCAACCTCTCCCCGAAAGGCAAGAAGTAAGTAGGTCCTCCATTTGCCTAGTATAAACATCCTCACAAACCCTAATAAAGCCTAATAAACCCTAAAAAACCCGAAACCCTAATAAACCCTTAACCTTGAGTTTGGTGAGCACCATGCTCGTGAGCAACACAACCCCATGCTTTAGACCCTAAACCCTGCACCCTGCACCCGATGCTTTAAACCGCCCACACCCCAAACCCAAAAAAGGGCCTTAATTTAATAGTTAGAATCAGATTTTTGGCGCATTTTTGTATAACTGTCTACTTATAAATGAGCTAAGGAATACTGTTCTACTTGAAGGCACCTGGACTATTCAAATCTTGCTCGGAACAGCAGGGCCACCGGATAAGCACCAGATTGCCAGCGCCGCAAAAAACCCAGCCTGCCTCGAGCCTGCGCTGTTTTGGGTTTTTTTTTGGGTTGGGGGTTTAGAGTTTAGGGTTTAGGGTTTAGGGGTTTAGGGGTTTAGGGTGTAGGGTGTGGGGCTAAAAGGGTCTGGGGGTGAAGGGTTGGGGGTGGAAGGGCTTAAAGCCCACAGGGCTCAAGGGGTTAAGGGTTCAGGGTTTGGGGATTGGTGGGTTTAGAGGGTTCGAGCAGGGCCTAGGATCGCGTTTTGGGGTTGACGGGTTTAGGGTTTAGGGATTTGCGGCGTAGTAGGGCTGCGGGGTTGAGGACTTAAAGAGTTTTAGGGTTAGGGTTAGGGGTTTAGGGTTTGGGGGTTTAGGGGTTGTTGCAGGTGTTTAGACTTGGGACAGAGTTTGGGGGCTTGGGGTGGAGGGTGCCGGCGCACTCATTCGTAGATGCATCGCGAGAACTCCCCATGCAAAATGAACGAAAACACCGAACGAAACACCTTCGAAAGATTCCAAAGGCCCTGCCAAAACACGAAGCTCAGATAGTAGTCTGGGGTTAACGGCTTGCCTTCTTCGAGATGGAAGGTCTCCGTAAACGCCCGATCGAGCGGCACCATAAAGAAGGCAGTCCAATTCGGAATAGCTATCCTCAGACAGGTGGCTACAGAAACCCAAAGCTCTAAACCGGAAAGCCCCAAAACCCCATTTCCGGACTCTTCCTGTAGTAAACTCCGACTGAGACGAAGTTTGGGCTCTTTGTGACTACGATGGGTTTCGGGTTTAGGGGTGTGGGGGTTAGGGGTTTAGGGTTTAGTACTTAAGGGTTCAGGGTTTAGGGATACCCACAATACAAACGGGCACTCACCCGCGTCTTAGGGCCGCAGGGAGCTCTATCAAAGCACTCGTACGAAGCCTACGAGAACCTACGACAGGTACCCTTTCAGGTAAGCCTGATGTAGACGCCTTAATAATTAGACTAGGGTTTTGGGGCCCATTATTATACCATAATCATCATAAGAAGGGTCCCAACAAATAATATTGGTAATCATTTGGGCCATAGTACCTTTTCAGGCAAGCCTACTTGGAGGACCATGGGCCTTCTAGGTAAGTAAGATTATAAAGACGTGATAAGTTAGAAGTATAGTTACCTTATGTATACAGTATCCTAGATACTGAACCCCATGATCCCTCAAGCAACTTAGAACAGATCCCTAAACCCTAAACCCTAAAGCCTAAACCCTAAACCATCTTTGTGAGACCTCCCCAGGCTTCTCATGGAAACACGCCTTCTCACCGAAACCTCTGAACCTGAAATCTTACTTCCTAAGGCTCTAGCGCCCCAGCATCCTGAACACCTAACACCCGAAATCCCAAACTCTCAACCCTAAGCCCTAGGCCCTAACCCTAATTTAGGGTTTAGGGTTTAGGGTTTGAACCCTAAACCCTAAATCCCAAAGTCTCAACATTCAACCCCGGGAACCCCCACTTCCCAGCACACACACCCCACGGCTCGAGAGTTTGCCCAGTGGCCATAACACTCACGCCAATCATAACCGAATCAAACCTTACAGGACCCTGTTTTGCAACTATAAACGAAACAGCCCGAAACTCTGAACTCTAAGCCTTCTGAAACCCCAACGTAAAGCATCCCAGCATCTCCAGCAACTCCAAGAGAGAGGTGCTTAGCAGATCCTGAGTGGTTCCAGGTTTCGGATGGTTGCCTTTTCTTTGGGGTTTAGGGTTTCGGGTTTGCTGTTTTTTGGGGGTAGGCTTTCAGTCTCGGCTTTGAAATTTAATGTGTATTTGAGGATTGTGGGGTCAGGGCTGAGGCTTCTTTTCGAGCTCTTTGCCACAGGATCCGCCCCAGATCTCCAAGGGATGCCAGCACCCCTTCGTACATGACATAGCACAGCTGAAGTCCTCTAAGCCCTAAACCGTAAACCCTACACTCTAAGCAGCCATGAACCCTGATCCTTACTTCCCCAATAAGCCAGGGAAATAGAAGGCTAAACTTTCAGGTTACTACGTATTTTCTGGAGAGGGGACTGTTGTGTGGGATGATATTTTTTGTGTTTTCTACCCTTGCGCTGCACACTTGTTCAGACACACATTTGTATAAATGATAATAGTAATAGTAACGCCCATAATGCTAGAAATAGTAATTTAGTAATAATAATAATAATAGGGATAGGAATAGGACTGGGAATACGAGTAGTAAGAGCAATTATAGAGTAATTATAGCATAATATAGCATAGTCTAGTATCCTATGGTGTAGTAAAGTATAGTATTGACTAGAAAAATATAGTATAGCACAGTTTGGCAAGGTATAGTAGAGTATGGTACCATAGAGTATACTGTGGTGTGTATATTTATATACCTACATATATAGAAAGATATACAGACAAGTATAGTATAGTAGAGTGGCGTAGGGTCGTCTAGACTAGCCTCGTACAATATTGTGTAACATAGTGTAGAACAGTATAGCATAGCATAGTATAGTGTATTATACTCCAGCACAACTGGCACGCTCAAAAATCGACAGCTCAGTTTCAGAACCTTTCTACTCGAGGAGATCCACGACTACAATAATCAAACCTAGGGCCGGGGGTCGTGTTTACGACTTGGCAGGATCCAGCAGATTTGGGAACACCTTATACATCAAGTGTTTCTTCCTGCTCTCGGCACTGACTCATGGATGCCTTCCCCCTTTCACACAGACACACACACCCTGCCATCTTGCGAAAACCGACTGAAACGCTTGCTGGGTTCAAGTCCAGGCTAAGTGGAAACAGGGACGGGCTCCCGAAACACAAACGCATCGATAGGCCGAAAGAGCTTGACGGCGCGGGCAGGAAATCACCGCAATTGACATTACCATCATCGGCAACTGAGTGAGTGAGCGAGTGAGTGAGGGAGAGAGGGAGAGAGAGAGGGGGTAAGTGCGAAGGAGCACGTTGGAGCACGTGGCACTTTCTACTTCGCAGCCAAAATGCAGTTCAAGTGAGCAAGTGAAACTATCCTCTGCCGGGGCAGGCAAACGGCCGCCCGGCTGAGGCCGTGGTCGGAACGGCCCCAGTGCCCTAGGCAGCTGGGGCCGGGTGAAACGGGTCTGCCGCGGACCTGAGCGGAGAAGGGCGCAGTTCTGAGTTTAATATGAGCGCCCTCATGGTTAGAAGAGGGTTTCGGGGTACATTCTACTGTAGTCATACCAAGTAACCCGAACGAATAATGTTCGCAATCAGTCAAGCTCCTAGATGTGCCGAATAGAGGAATCGGAGAGGTGAAACTACATAGGCCGATTGTCAATGACTCTCGTCTTACAGTTGCGAAAAGAACCCTCTGGCACCACACTCCGGAAAAGTTCATAATTCTAGCTTTTTGGAAAAAAAGGCCAAACCAAGTACTTATACTACAATTACTACAACAGTCCAGCAGGGATTAGGGCTCTCGGTCATCACGATAGAGTGGAATGACTCGGCAAAACAATGAGCGAACAGGAATTCTATTGCGGGCTTTTGTGAAGCCAGTGGGGCTAATGGTGCAGGATTTACAATCATCTAGAAGTTGGCTTGGAGCCCGAAATTTTTCCGACCATCCACCACATCCACATGACGGTGCCACATGAACGTGCAAAGCCTGGTTGACAACCACCACAAGGGAAATACTACTTTCCGGCACCAAGTCCCAAAGAGCCTCCATTCAGAAAGCTCAGTACAGCCCCTCCAGGGTCCTAAAGCGCACGCTGCAATGCTAATGCCGTCTCCCTAATCCTAAAGCCCTGACCAGACCCTGACGTGAAGATTGAGAAAGTTTTATATGTGCTGAGGCAGCAGCCCCCGAATTCGGGTCCTCCTGCGGGTAGAAACTGCAGCGCTAGGGTTTCGGATTCGCAGGATTTGCGGTTCAAGGTGCTGTTTAGCTCAGAGGTCAGGCTTCAACATTGCGCAGCACTTGTTGAGCCAAAAGGCCAGAGAATATAACCTTCTGACGAAAGTTGGAGAGATACCGTGTTAGGTTGAATCCAGTTTAAGTGTTAGATGTTAATGGTTACAGCGATACACCCCCACAGCAGCCAATACAGAAACCAAACTAACAGGGAGCTTCATGCCCTGGCTTCTAGGGTTAGGGTTTAATCTAATTGCATTGCAATTGGACGAAGTCTTGGATGTTAACAGCTCGGGATCGAATTTGTTTTCCAACTTTCCATCTGTTAGCTGTCTGCTTTCCTATTTGACAGTTGTTCGATACAGCAGGAAATCTTAAATATGTAGTATGGAATATGCTTCGTTTCCATCGTCCAACTTCCCATGTTGCTACTCTTGAAAGGGGTGCCTCTTCTGAGTTTTACCAGTTACACTCACGCTGCGTCTTGGATGTATGTTTATGAACTTAGCCAATGGCGTTAGTTTCCAGCTTTGAATGTTTGCAATTTCCGATGTTCCTTTTTCCCAAGACAAAATTTCAGTAGTCTTGACAAAACAAATGCTTTGTCTTTCCATGACCCATTTTCCAATGTTCCAAACTTAACGTGTTTTCTATCCCTGTATAGGGAAACTTGTGTTTCAACTGTTAAGCACAAGAGCACAAAAGACATCCGGACTAGTCAGACCGTCAGACTGAAGAACCGAATGTTAAGAAGCAGTGGTGCTTTGAATATTTCTTTGATGCAAGTCAGATAGTTTTGGATCTTCACAACGGGTTCCAAAGTGCATGAGGTTCCCCCAGTAGCTGTCCTTCATCATATGCGGGGCGCATGACATGTTTCCAACCGTTGTCTTTCACTACCCGATGCGATCGGAGGGGCCCTGAAGATTTCTCTGACCAGAGGGCATTATCGGAGTGGATTCGCGAAATTGCTTCCAGAGTGCACGAGGTTCTCCCGGCAGCTGTCCTTCATCATGTGCGGGGCACATGAAATTCTTTTCCAGCAGTTGTACTACATTGCTCGATGCGATAATTAGGCAAAGAACTAAGAGTCGAGTTCGACATCCCGGCTTCACAGCAGCAGGATTATCAGATGTGCTGTAAAACAGAGACGAAGTGTTTTAAAACAGACGCGGCAGCATGAAGTTTTCACAGCGACGATGGGGGCGGATGGAAGAGCAGAGGACCGGAACCAAACAAACCAAAAACAACAAAAATACGAAAAACAACAGATTTCCACTCTAGTCCAAACTCCGGAGTAGTGTGGAAATCTTTGTTTCTCTTCGATTTGTTGGATCGTTTTTGGTTTTAGTTACGAATGCATCTTTTTAAGCACAAGCCGTGTTTTAGAACACAGACGTCGACACGAGGAGCCCAGCACATACACGCGCGTGTCGACAGCACGCAGAAAGGACTGTCTGCAGAAAAAAACGAGTCCCCAAACTAGTCCTGAAGCTATATAAACGACATCTCGAACAGGTAAACACCGGCAGTTTCGTCGAAGCATGCGGCTGCACAGGGACGCGCCATCAGGAGATTTCACAGCGACGATGGGGGCGGACGGAAGAGCAGAGGACCGGAATCAAAAAAACAACAACAGGAGAAACAAAGATTTCCACACTAGCGCAGACTTCGGAGTAGTGTGGAAATCTTTGGTTGTTTTTGGTATTTTTGTTTTTGTTTGGTAGTTTGTTTGTTTTTTTGTGTTTTTGTTTTTTTGGTTTGGTTACGAACGCATGTTTTAAAACACGAGCGCTGTTTTAAAACACAGATATCCGCACAAAGAGCCGAGTAGCGTACATACACGCACGTGTCGAAAGCATTCAGAAAGGACGGTGGGCAGAAAGGAAAACGAACTAGCCCTGAAACTATATAAACGAACATCTCGAACAGGTACAAGCCAGCAGTTTCATCCCACGCAACAGTCCCTTCTGATTTTATAAGAACCCAAAACACTTTAAAGGTTGGGTACTGGGGAACTAAGATCCCTTAGCCCTGAAGTCCCAAAGTTAGCCCTGAAGTCCCAAAGTTAGCCCTGAAGTCCCAAAGCCAGAACCGAGACTCCAGCAGCATGGAAGAGAGCAGCCACGGAGCCAGCCACAGCGGCCCGAAACGCACTTTGTCTACGTGGCCGTGCTTGGCAAACGTTGCCAACTCTAAGTTACCTGCAGCACAACCCCAAACCCGAAACCCTAGAAGCCAGAAAGTTGGAACCTCATTATCCTCATGCCCTTAAGGTAAAGCACAGGGAATCCTAGCACTAATCATCCTTAATCCATGTTCCAACTTTCTGGGGTTCACTATAAGGTTTACGGCTCACCCTAAACCCTAAACCCTAAACCCTAAACCCTAAACCCTAAACCCTAAACCCAGGCCTTCAGTGCTCACGGCTTAGGGCTGGAGTTGAGTTCAGGGTTTAGGTCCGAAGCCCTACATGAAGCTCGGGTTCCTGCTTAGGGCTTCAGGGTTTAATTTAGTGCTCTAGGGATGTAGGGCTCTAGGGATTTAGGGTTTAGAGGTGTAAGGTTGAATTTAGGGCTCTAGGGCTTTAGGGTTTAGGGCTTGGGGATTTAGGGTTTAGGGATTAAGGTTATACATACTTCTGTAAAGCGGTAGGTGTTTTGCGCCACAGACAAACCCCAAAACCCTGAATTTGCTTCGGGGGTCTACGCTTTACTGGAGTTTGGGGCTTTGTGGTTTAGGGTTTAGGGTTTAGGGTTTGGGGTAGCAGGGCGTGGAGACTTTCAATATCCTTGCGCAGACTAGAAGCACCAAAGCCGCTCGAAATAGGTGTCACTCCTCAGATGCTGATGCTGCTGAGGGTCTTACAAAAAGACAACCAACAAACACATGAAACTACCCTGCTAAAGGAAAGATATCGGTGTGCTAATCAAAACTACGTGGAGGGCTGTGCGGTAAATGCCGTCTATTCTCATAACTACTCCGGAAGATGCAAAATCCTGAAATGCTGAACCCAAGCGTGAGTTATGCTGAACCCTTAACGCCCCTAAAAGCCCTCCATTGCAGCACTGACTCCACAGCACCAGCATCTCTCCGTAAACCCTAAACCCTAAACCCACCCTAAACCCTAAACCAGTGCAGCACTGACTCCACAGCACCAGCATCTCTCGCGAACGCGCCACGAAGACGGGCAAGGCCTTCACCTGCTGCGCTTTCATCGCCTCATCCGTCTGATGGATGCAGACCTTGGCAAAGGCGCTAAGAGTTGAAGGTTTCAGGGCTTGAGGGTTTAGGGTTTAGGGTTTAGGGTGTAGGGTTTAGGGTTTAGGGTGAGCACCGAACCTTGAAGCCCCTAAATGCTAAACCCTGAGCCGTTTGGACTTTGCGAGACTTCTCTGGAACACCCCCCGCAGGGACTCCAATACGCTCTTCTTTGGTGATACCCTTTATAGCTTAATGTAGATACCTGACGAAGAAATCCCTCTCCATCAAGAAGGGTTGCGACAGATATCCTAAACCCTAAACCCTAAACCGGCTCTTGCGGAGAAGTCTGGATATTCTGTATCCCACCCTTGAACTTAGACGGTCTTGAGACTTCCCCAACATTCTAAAGACTATTTCTTAGGGTTTAGGGTTTAGGGTTTAGGGTTTAGGGTTTAGGGTTGAGGGCTTAGGGTTTAGCGCGATGAAGGAAGCTTAGAGGAAATAAAGGCTCACACTTGCAGGAGCATACTCAAGAAGGCTATCTCGCCAAGTCTAAAGCTAAAAAGCCCTACTCACCTTTTTGTCGGAAGGTTTGGAGATGCCTCGAATGCAACATGATACGGTCAACCAAAAGGGTTTGGGTTTAGGGTGTATGGACGTTTTGGCTTTAGGGTAGAGTACCCAACCCAGAGAGCCCAATACCCCTTAATTAAGGAATATAATATACCTTAAACTATAAGGGGCTTAGTACTATGATTTAAGGTATATTCCTTATTTAAGGGGTATTGGGCTCTCTGGGAACATCCTCGAAGCAAAGCTTGCAATCTTGGAGATCAAAGAGACCTTGTCTAACCACACGGTGGGTTGCTCGTGGAGGAGGCTGCCCAAAAGGTGTCCATAGAACACCACGAGGAAAAAGAGCAGCGTCGGAACGTAAACACCCGCCACCACGAGAAAATGGCAACCGCCCCAGGAGGTGAGGCCTTTTGGATCTTTGCTTCTTGTTGTTCCCTAAACCCTAAGCCCCAAACCCTAAACCCTAAGTGCAGAGGTGAGGCATTTTAGGGCTTGGGGCGGAAGGCTTTTGGGCTTCTGAGCTTCCGAAGCGTAAAACCCTAAGCCCTAAACCCTAAACCCTAAACCCTGAACCAGCAAGGGCCTGTTATGGCGATGTAGCCGATCACGGACATCCAGGCGCTGATGGCCATGCCCAAGGCCAGTTTGAAGTTCAGATGCAGGCAAATAGCCGCATGCTTCAGCCAGGAATCCGCCGTCCAGGTGTGGCTGATGAAGATATCTGCCTCAAGTGCTTTTGGGGGTTTCGGGTTTCGGCTTTAGGGTTTAGGGCCTCAAGTGCTTGTTGGGCGCTTCTGGGTCTGCCTCCTCTGTACATCGGCTGTATCATGCATGGAGTAGGTGAACCCCGAATAATGCACTTAGAATGTAGAATATAGCGGCCTTAATAATTAGAGTAGGGTTTTGGGGCCCCTTACCCGCAACCCGGGACCCTGAACCCCATCTCCTCATCCACCATCTGTGTGTTTTGGAACTCGCGGTCGAAGATTTGCGCAGTGTCCGTCACGGTGCCAGCACCTGAGGCTTCACTGACGAAAGGACTTACTTGAAGGATCAGAAGAGCTTCGTAACTAGGAAATCTGGTGTTGTTCAATTATCCTCATTATTCCCACTTGCAATGGTTTTCAGCTACTAAACCCTAAACCCTAAACCCTAAACCCTAACCCTAAACCCTAAACCCTAAACCCTAACCCTAAACCCTAAACCAAGTATGGACCGTTTCAAGTTGTGTTCTGCGTGCCCGATTCACGGCCGAGGGTGTCAGGGCATCTTGGGGGTGTCGGTGCAGCTAGGGCCGCTGTTGGGCTTTGAGCATGTAGTGCTTTAAAGGGCTTTATAGGGTTTAGGGTTTAGAGTTTAGGGTTTAGGGTTTAGGGATTATGTTAAGTTTTCCGTGTTAGGTTTTGAGATATTTAAGTAACGTTTGGAGCTTTGGGGTGCGTTGTTGCGGGTTTACAGGCAGGCGATTAGGGTTCATAAGGACTGCCGGGAAATTGTCGTGAGGGCTTTCGGAAGATGTCCAGTCGGACATTCCGTTTTAAGGTCCAGGATTTAGGGTATAGGTCCATAGGTTTAAGGTGCAGGGGTTCAGGGCCAAATCCTGTTTGAAGATCCGAATGCTCACTCTATAAACCCAGAACAAAGGGAAGCGTCTTAACAAGTCTGACAGTACTTCACAAGGGTTCTTGTGAAGGAATTTTTCATAATAGGGATCTGTAGAAAACTAGTACACAATACGGCTTCCTGATAGTGACAACATAAATTACAAGGACCCAGACAAGCGCTTGCAATCTTTCGGGCTTCATACTAGCATGGTAGCAGGTTGCACCCGACGAAAGCACCCGAAAATGGCACCCCAAACACGAAACATGACATCTCAGCAACATGACCTGAATATTGAGGGTTAAGGGCTTTTGGGGAATGAGTCCCAAGCTTCAGACTTTTCCTAAGATCTTACGGTAGGCCTCCTCGTTAGACTTTCTGGACGAACTCCCAACAAGAAGAGGTACAGTAGCCTATACTGACGAAACTATACAAAAAAACTCTAAACCCCAAATCACGAGCTTCACCGAACAGGCCGCTAAAACAATCTTATAAACAGACCCTATGAAGCCCTGACCAAACCTTGCATAAGGACAGTCCTTCCAAACACCTGCCACCAAAAACTGCGACTGACAAAACCCTACCAAGCCCTATACAACCAGACAGCACCGGAGTCGAGCCCCATCAAAGGCTTTATAATTCAGCCACTGAGAAAAACCCTCATGATAAAAAAGCCGATAGTAAAGACCAAGGAAAACCTTGTACACGCCATTCCGAACGCAGATAAAGACACAATAACTGTAGGCCCCTGCAACCTAATGAAGACACTTCTTTGGACTTGGGCTTCTGTTATGATAAGAATGAAAAGCGGTCCCTGCCGAGCAGCGGGTTAAAGTTTTATAAAAGTCCTTGCGAAACTTCAACCCGCTCATACAGCCCTATCACAACATTACAAGCGGCCCTATCAGCACAAACAAAAAGACTATAACACTGTCAACATATGATAAATGCCCTATCAAAGCATTGTAAACGACCTTATGAACACAGATGAAAATACAGTGAAGCTCTATCGAAGAATATGATCCAAACATCAGAAAAGCCCTTATAAGTACTGATAACAACCCCCTCTAAGGTCCGTGCCTACTAGTCCATGGAGACCGCCAGCGAACACCGCGCCCTGCGACCAGAGCACCTGGACATCGGATACACAGCCTTAGGGCTTAGGGTTTTGGGTTTTGGGGTTAAGCTTTAGGGTTTAAGCTTTAGGGTTTAGGGTTTAAAGGCAACAAGCTGAACCCAAACCCCTAAACCCTAAACCCTAAACCCTGAACCAAAAGAAGCTGCACCCTCAACCCTAAACCCTATTTCCTAAACCAAAAGAAGCTGAACCCTAAACCCTAAACCCTAGTTAGGCCCCAATTCCTAAACCAAAAGAAGCTGAACCCTAAACCCTAAACCCTAATTCCTAAACCAAAAGAAGCTGAACCCTAAACCCTAAACCCTAAACCAAAAGAAGCTGAACCCTAAACCCCAGACCCTAAACCAAAAGAAGCTGAACCCTAAACCCTAAACCAAAAGAAGCTGAACCCTAAACCCTAAACCCTAATTCCTAAACCAAAAGAAGCTGAACCCTAAACCCTAAACTCTGAACCAAAAGAAGCTGAACCCTAAACCCTAAACTCTAAAGCCAAAAGATTTCCGAGTTCAGGCTTTAGGGGCCAGGGCTATCGGCCTCATCAGGCTGATAGACACAACCCTGCACTTCTATAGTGGCCCTTAATGCTTAGAATAGGGTTTTGGGGGGAAGATTATGCTGTAATATAGGGGCCTTAATAGTTCTAATAGGGTTTTGGGGGGTATATTATCCCCCCCAAAACCCCATTAACAAAAAAAATATTGAGGCCCCTACATCACCTTAAAGACAACACCACCGGGAAGATGGCAGGGTGTTGTCCATCTACGACGGGGTGCTATGATGGATTACTGGGATCCATATGGGGTTTAGGGTTTAGGGTTCTATGAGGTTCCCTACCTTAGGGTTTAGGGTTCTATGAGGTTCCCTACCTTTTTAGGCATCCACATGTGGATTTTATAAGGTTTCCTACCCTTCAGGACGTTCGGGCTGTAGGCTTTCTCTAGGGGATAAGGGTTCCAGAGCGGCTTCACTGGGGTTCGACAAGGGTTCAGGCGGTTCTATATTACGGTTTTGGGCTGTAGGGTTCGGGGCTTAGGGCTTCGGATTTAGGGCTTAGGGTCTCGAGTTTAGGGTTTCGGGTTTAGGGTTTCGGGATTAGGGTTTCGGGTTTAGGGTTTCGGGTGTCGGGATTAGGGTTCCGGGTTTAGGGTGTAAACGTTACGGTTTTGGATTTAGGTTTCGGGTTTCGGGATTAAGGTTTCGGGTTTAGGGTTTACTCTTCAAGGGTCTTCCACGGATTGAAACTCGGATGGTATGGCGACGCATCCACTTTCCTCAATATGTTCCCAGCATGAAGCCCCACACGACCCCTGGTCTAATGAGTAAGGCTTGCAGGTCATCCGAAACCTCAAATCCTCAAACGTAAAGCTCCAAGCCACGAACACCGATTCAAGGTCAGAGACGACATCCCGGACTCCATAAATAAGACTCGGAACAACAACCGTTAAACCCTAAACCGGGAAGACGATACCTGAACTGTTCCAGCAAACCCGAAACCCTAAAACCTAAACCCGAAACCGGAGAGTCTTCTTCCCTTAGAAATTATGGGGTTCCGATGCTCGAAAACCCGAGCAACCCTCACAAGCCCTAAACCCCCAAAACCTGCTTAATTCACCCCTGACCTCGAAACCCTAAACCGAAATCCCAGACACTCATGACTTTGCAGGACCTCCTCTATACTATTGCTGGTACCCAACAAAGGGCATAAGTCTCCAAACCCCCAAACCCTAAAGCCCCTAAGCCCTAAACAGCAAAGGACCTAAACCCCAAACCCTACAGTGCAAATTTTGTGATTTTGTACCAAGTTCCGGGTCCTTTTCGACCCAAAACCCCTAGCTAGGATTTTATTCATTTGGTTGAGGACATCAACACGCCCAAACCCAGGCTAAACCCTAAAACCTAAACCCTAAACCTTAAACCCAATACCTTAAACCCTAAACCCCAAACCCTAAACCCTAAACCCTAAACCTTAAACCCTAAACCCTAAACCTAAAACCCTAAACCTCAAACCCTAAATCCTAAACCCTAAACCCCAAACCCCCATATACATGGCATCAACACGCCCCAAAGCGAGGCCCCACCTGGAGTACGGAGACGACACGGAACAGCCCAGCCTGCTAACCGTCGCCAGGATTCGGCTCGCGACGGTTGGTGGTTTAGGGTTTAGGGTTTAGGGCTTAGGGTTTAGGATTTAGGTTTTAGGGTTTAGGTTTTAGGGTTTAGGGTTTAAGGTTTAGGGTTTAGGTTTAGGATTTATGGGCAAGATTTAGGGTTCGGGATTTTCGGTTTGGGGTCAAGGCTGGTTTTTTGTTTAGGGTTCAGGGTTCAGGGTCCCTGATTGAGGGTTCAAGGCTGAATAGGTGCCTCAAGCCCTGCACCCTTAACCTTCAATTTCAATGTGATGGAGAATCCCCCCAAAAAAATATCACCCGCGGCCCTGATCCATGATCTTTTGGGGATATACTATGCCACATAAACGAGCAGCTTCAACTCTCAACTCACGTCGATTGTCGCGATTTCTCCAGTGGGGCTGCTAAGAAACCTAGGGACCCTAACATGGACCCTGTTACTTTCTCAGGACCCTAAACTTAAACCCCCAATCCTGTGAAGAAAAACCCCGGACCCTAGAAATCGACTTGCAACCTCTGCAAGCCCAGGCAGACTGGCTGAAGCCCGAACAAAATTCGATACCCCAACCCTAAACCCTCAACCTAAGCCCTAAACCCTAAACCCTCAACCCTCAACCTTAAACCTAGACGGAATGATGTGCCTTCTTTATTTGCTCGAAGGACTCCACTCTCCGGAGCCGTTGCTTCATGGCTGCCGGCAGGACAGTCGCTCTTGAGTTTAGGGCTTTAGGGGTTTAGGGTTCACTTGGCTGTTATTGGAGGCCCTTTAAAGACGGAACTTGCTGTCGCGAGGCTCTTTGGATAGCAGTAGTACGTGATTCAAGTAGTGATAATAACGGTCATACTCATAATAAAAATGATGACAATAAGAAGAACCATGCTACTTCAATCCCTCCCTCCTAAATTACACGGTCCATGGCCGGACAAGATCCCTCTTCGAGGAGTCCGGCTGCAGCGCGCACGTGCGGTGGGTTGAGGGTGGAGGGCTTAGAGTCTAGGGTTTAGGGCTTTGCGACTGCATGAGTTTAGGGTTTAGGGTTTAGGGTTTAGGGTTTAGGGTTTAGAGTTTAGGGTTTAGGGTTTAGGGTTTAGGGTTTAGGGTTTAGGGTTGAGAGTTCCGGGTACAGGGTTTAAGGCCTTAGAGCCTGTAGGGTAAAAGGAGGGTTGTGGGTTTAGGAGTGAAGAGCCGAAACTTTGAGGGGCTTTAGGGCGACGAGCTCGTTCTTGTGGCTCTGTTGTTGGGACCAGCTGGTCGAGAGCTGTTGTGTCTGTTGTGTTGGTCCGTCCTTCTTGGCAGAACCCCGCATCTTCCTATATCCTAGACACTATCAAAGATCTACCTATTCTTAACCCAGCATCATTCAATTTCCTACACACAATCCTTGAAATCTTTTGCAAATCAAAGATCTACCGATTCTTGAGACCTTTTGCACTGTTTCTGCGTTTATTTGCGGTTTCACGAGCTTCGACCCTCTCGGGCGTTCTTGCTTTCGGCTGGGCGGTTCGGATTTCTAGTTGAGGGCTTTCCGGCTTGAGAGTCTAAGCCCTCCAGTAGTGGTTTAGGGTTTAGGGTTTAGGGTTTAGGGTTTAGGGTTTAGGGTTTAGGGTTTAGGGTTTAAAGTTTAGGGTTTAGGGCCCCATCATAATAACTTGGCGGCACCCTTTCTCCTGCTCCTACTTGTACGTTCTCCTACTAGTCAGTGTCGATACAGAGACCCAAAAAAGACAAGGCAAAAGGGTAATGTAGGGGCCGCAATAATTAGAATAGGGCTTTTGGGCGCGTTATACTATAATGTAGTAAGGAGCCCCCAAAACAGCATGGGTAGTTATAGGCTTAAGCTCTTAAACTCTAAACCCTAAACCTCTGCGATAGGCCCTAAACTCTAAACCAACAACCAAGAGGCCCTGAACTCTAAATCCTGGATTCCAAAGCCAATCCTCCACAATAGGCTCTAAACCCAAAACCCTAAACCTCCACA
>CAJNDV010033535.1:10488-25024 GCA_905221635.1 Symbiodinium sp. CCMP2456 | reverse complement strand
GCTTGTTGAGAAGCTTGGATCTGCTGCACATCACGCAGAGAATCCTGTATCGCACTGCTGTCGCCACCATAATCAGCATGACCCCGGGTGACCACAGATCCATTACCCAGAATTGCTGCAAATGCAAAACTAGAAGCTTTGATCTGCTGCACAGTGTTCAGCTGCTCCTGGACTCGACAACCCTAAAGCAGACCCGAAACCCCACACCTTTGGCAATGAGGACTCCTAGGACTCGTACGGCCAAGGATACTCGGGTTTATGGAGTTTGGGGTTGAGGGAAGTTACGGTTTCGGGATTAGGGTTTAGGGAGCTTATGTTTTTTTTTGATAAGGGTCTACAGAATGTAAGGTTTAAGGTTAAGTAGGGTCAGGGAATTTGAAGCTTCTTTTCCCAAGCCCTAAACCGCAGCGAAGGCTGGATCGCTTTTTGACAGGGTCAGGAAGCCCGAATAGGAGCTATCTCACCGTGGGAGCCCCGTAGTCCTGCGGATTATCCTACCGGATGACAACGAACCAAAAACCCTCAAAACCCTACACCCTACACCCTAAACCGTGCTTCCCGGTTTGGAAACACCCCAAGTCCTGGAGCCTTTAGGGAAGCCAAAAAAAAAGGAGCCTTAAATAATAGGAACAGGGTTTTGGGGTATCTTCTAATGTGACGATAAGAGGGAAGTCGATGGAAAGATAGGAGCAAAAACTCAAGCTTCTACACTAAAGATTACTTGGAGGATCATGGGACTTAGTAAGTAAGGTTATAAGTCCCTTAATTGGGGGTTATAAGTAAAAATAAGTATAGCTACCTTAATTGTTACCCTACTTACTAAGTCCCATGATCGTTTAAGTAGCCCCTTGGCATTTCTAGTGGTGCTTCTTCTTCTTCTTCTTCGGTGCCTCCTCAGGTCAGCGGTCCTGCCGTTTTGGGTTCCACACCCCGCTACTCTCAGAAGCTGTCAGCACCGTCCCTAAACTAGTCCATGGTTGGTATCGCATTCAAAATTGAAGTTTCTATTCCTTCTTGGGTTTTAGTACCCATAAAATTCTAAACTGTTACCCGTCTAATGAGAAATTAAAGCTCCAAGACGCGAAACCCTGCACCCCCGCACCCCGACACCCTACAGTAGAAGCCAAAAAGATGGAAACTCAATAGCCTCAATCCTTAAGAGCAATGCATAGGGACTCCCAGCATGAATCGTCCTTAATCCGGCTTCCAACTTTGTTGGGGGTCTACTACACGTGTCGGCTGCCAAGGCACCAAGAAGTCCTCCAGCTGCAACCTCTTCTGCCATGCCTGCGCTGCCTCGTGACATCTCGAGCTTAGGGGTTTAGGGTTTAGGGTTTAGGTTTAGGGCTTAGGTTTAGGGGTTTAGGGTTTGGGGCTCAGAAAGGCTAAACCCTGAACCCTAAAACCCTAAAGCCCTAAACCCTAAACCCCCTAAGTTTAGGATTTTGAAAGCTTAAGCCCCACACTCCAGAGTCGCCCCAAACCCGTAACCCTCTTACATGCCACAACACAAACCCCCAAACCGCTCCAACCTCTCTACACCACCGCTGTTCAGGGTTTAGGGTTTCGAGTGAGCCTTCATATTGTACACCCGTTTACAAGGTTCTTGTAGTGCTCCTATGGATTATATGCTGGGGTTTAGGGTTTAGCGATTTCTGCGCCCATGGGATATGGAGTATATAGGTAGGCCTGACAGAGCTGCAATCGTACACCCTAGACCCCCAAATCCTAAACTCTCGCCCCCTTTTGTGCTACCGTAGAAGCGAAATCAAAACCCCTACTGTAAAGGCTTAGGGTTTACGGGAGAAGAAACCCGAAACCACCCTGTCTCATACCCTCGAAGAACTCGGCAGCCCCATATAAACACCCTTCTCAGAACCCTCTAAGAATCCTTCAAGACAACCTAAACGCCCTAATCACACTCCGAGCAATATAAAGACTCTCTTACACCAAAAGAACACAACAAAACTCTCATGAAACCTGAACAATTTATGCCCTAAACCCCAGAACCTTCAAAACCCAAAATACCACCAAAACCTAAACCCTATGGAACCCCAAATACAGTCCCAAAGCTCCCAGAGTTAATATAGATAACAGGAGTTGGTTTTGGGGCATATTGTAGTACGTACACGGATAAACAAAACCATACGGAACAATAAGGTATTTTTTTAGGCCTGTACTTGGAGGAGTGTTGGGACTTAGCGAGTAGGGTTATAAGTAACCTAATTGGGGTGCTAAGCATAATTACATTATTTATGGTCCGAGCTACTCAGCCCCATGATCCTTTAAGTACCCGTCACTCCTTTCCTAAGCCCTAAACCCCTAGACCCTAAACCCTAAGCCCCAAGCCCAGACCTGGCCATGTGCTTTTCTTCACTTTTCGTATCCGGAGAGGGGGTGAGGGGGGGGGGACCATTTTTTGCTTCTTTATGCAACATGTTGCAGGTGTGACCCCCTGACCACTACACCCTAAATCCTAAACCCTCGACCCCTACACCCCGAAGCCCTTAAACCCTAGACCCCTAATTAAACACCGAAGCCCTTAGACCCCTAAACCCCTAAACCCTCGACCCTAAACCCTACACTCCGCGCCTGAGTGTCGTCGCACCAGGGCTTCGGGAGGTGGCGGTCGAAGACAGAGATCTCCTGGGACCCTCGAACCTGGGACGGGCGAACTTAAGGGACCATGGGACTTCGTAGCCGGGGTTCCTTAAAGGGTTCCCCTTAAAGGGATTTTTTGGGGGTCTAGGGTATACTCAAAGGACTATGGGGTTTAGGGTTCGGGGTTTAGGGTTTAAGGACCCTAGGACTTTGTAACTGGGGTTCCTTATTAAAGGGATCTTTGGGGTTTAGGGTTCGGGGTTAAGGGCTTAAGGATGATGTGACTTGGTAACTGGGGTTCCTTAAAGGGTTCTATAAGTGTTCTAGAAGGGTCTAGGGTAGACTTAAAGGATCATGGGACTTCGGTTTAGGGTTTGGGGTTTAGGATTTAGAGTTTCGGGTTTAATTTAAAGAATTACCCGAATTATGGGGTCCATTGAGAAGAAGGGTAATGCTATGAACAGTAGGTTTGATGTAGCCTGTGCAACCATGACAAGTCCAACACCAATCTGAGTGGATCCAGCACCACCACTCGTGGCGGCGTCCTTTGCCGGCCCTTGGATCCAGCAGCACTGCTCTCTTCCTTCCTCTGGTTCGTCTCCGAAGAAGAACGGTTCAGTATCAGCAGATGCTGGAGATGGTTCGGCATGCCAAGTTGGCTTGCCTGGGCTTGTTGATTCCTACATTGTCGACCAAAGTTGGCCCGACGAGCACGATGTCTTGGCATTGGGCCATGCTGAGTCCTTCGAGAATTACTCGGTGGCCTTCGTCGCCAAGCATGCCGCCGACTTCAATGTCAATGCCAGGCTTTCGACCCACCTCTGAATGTGATCGCAGATGTGGACGCTGATGATTCAAAAGGACATGGTGTCTCCACCCTAAACCCTAAACCCTATCTCCCGACAGATGATGTGTTTTGACGTAGGGGGTTTAAAGCTTCCGCTCTTACAGTAGGGATCCTGGAAGCTGCACCGTTGCTCTTGGACTTCCCGGCGGATCCTAAACCCTAAACACCCTAAATGGGAGTTTCCGACTTTAGGGGACCCTGATATAGTACCTTAAATAGTAGGATCCTTATTATAAGGGCCCCAAAAGAAGGGACCCCTAATTCGGAAACTCCTAAATCCTAAACCCTACAAGCACAAGCAGTGAGGCCGCCGCACCCATGCCGAGCCCGTAGCCTCCTCCGATGACGGTTTAGGGTCTGAGGTCGGGGTCTGCGTTTCAGAGTTTTCGGTTGGGGTTGGGGCTTCCGGGGTTTAGGGTTTAGGGTTTGAGGGTTTAGGGTTTAGGGTTGGGTTTGAGGGTGTAGGACTTAGGAGCAAAGGGCTCAGAGCAAGATTAAGTGTCGAGGCAACTGAGGGCTGTACGGTTCATGGGTCTGCCTAGGGTTTAGGGTTTAGGGGCTGCCGGCGCTTTAGGAGTTAGAGTTCGCGGCGTGTTGTGTCCATTAGCCTCCGTAAATACATGACTCCCACATGCTAGGTCCCAAGGTGTTGAAGCAGCTTTCCCTCGCCCACTGCCAGCAGAAACGGGAACGCAGCTGAATCTGAACGTAGAGCCAGAGTGTTTGGGCCAGTTTTGTCCGCCACCCGGAACCCCTAACCTTGGCCCTAAACCCTGAACCCAAACAAAAAACACCCACGACACGGCATGATAAGGAACTGTCGATGTGGGCAGGAAAAAGGCATCCCTTCAATGAACAAGCTTAGGGTTTAGGGCCTGAGGGCTCCATGACGGTTAACTACTACCTTAACCGACCAGAACCTACTTTTTTGGAAGGGTTCTTTTAAATTCCATAGAACCTACAAAAAAGGTGGGGTTTGGTATGTTAAGGTATAGTAGAAGCTATCATTAGGCTTACCACTCGGGTGTTAGGGTTTAGGGTTTCTGGTGTAGACATGAAAGGAGGCTATTTTACCCTCAAGCCAGGATGACCATGTTGATACGCTCTGTTTTGGCACCTGGCAACTTCAGGAGGAGTTTGAATGGAATGAGGGTGAAGCGGGGTGAGGATGAGGACAAAGGATGAGTATGAAGGGGTGGGCGCATGATGAGCATGGGGACAGGCAGTAACAGCGATGCGGAGTCGTAGAAGTAATCCGAGCAGCAGACCCCTATACCCTGAATCCTAAACCTTAACCCCTAAACCCCCTAAACCCTAGACCCAAAAACCCGAAACCCTAAACCCTAGACCCTCAACCGTAAACCCCAGACCCTAAACCCCCAAAACCTTAACCCCTAAACCCTAGACTAAGGCCAAAGAAAACCGCCCTGCCCCAGCCTGGACCTGAGAGTTGCGGTAGCTCCGTGGTCAGGCGCCAGCCTCCAAAAGCAGCAGACTGGGAAAGGGTTTAGGGGTTTAGGGGTTTAGGGGTTTAGGGTTTAGGGTTTAGGGTTCAGGGTTTAGGGTTTAGGGTTTAGGGTTTAGGGTTTAGGGTTTAGAGTTTAGGGTTTTCAGACTTAGGGCATTGGGTTTAGGCGGTGTAGGGTTTTAGGGTTTGAGGGTTTAGGATTTAAGGGTTTAGGTCTCCTACAAGGGTTTCTATGAGGGTTTAGGGTTTAGGGTTTAGGGTTTAGGGTTTCTATGAGGGTTGCTTCAGGGATTGGCAGTGTGGGGTTCAGGGCTCCTGTGACCAGTCTAGGGTGGAGCCTGTGGTTTAGAATGGTTCCCTAAACCCTAAACCCTAAACCCTAAACCCAAAACCTCTAAACCCTAAACCCTAAACCGAGGGTTTAACCCTAAACCCTAAACCCTTAACGTTTGGGGGCTCGGGGGGGGGGGGGCTGAGGGCGTAATGTCGACCCTTGATTTAAAACATCCCCCTACCGTCAAGAGAGATATCAGGATCCGGAGTTCTGGGGTTAGGGTTTAGGGGGGTTTAGGGTTTAGGGTTTAGGGTTTAGGTGTGTATTCAACAGGCTTCTACCTCGGGGTTTAGGGTGTGGCATCTCTTCTGTCAAGAGTACCAATATAGCTGTTCTCACAGAAGGCAAATTACAAAGTTCGCCAACGTACCACCTAGATTCTCCAGCGCCCTTCAAACCCTAATGCAATACTGATCTTAAGACTCTCTTGAAGTACATTAATAACAACAATAACAACAATTCTCAACATTATAATTGCTATTACTGCTCTTAATCAAAATTAAAAAAGCAAATCCACAGACAAGACAACTGAACTCTACACCCTAAAGGATTGATGTTTAGGTCCGTTTTTTAACAACAATTCTTGATATTATGGATATTAAAATCTGCTGCCAATCAAACCAAAAATGCAATTCCTAAGATACCTAAACCCTAACCCCTAAAACCCTAAACCCTCGATGTGTTGGTCTGTTTTTTTTTGTGTGTCCCTAAACCCTAAACCCTAGGAGGTCTCGGGTCTCTTGGGCTGGGGTTCCCGGTGTTGAGCGCACTGAGGCTTTAAGGGGGGGGGGGTCTAGGGCTCTGGTTTAGGGTTTAAATAGGATTTAGGGTTTAGGAGTTTAGGGTTTAGGGTTTAGGAGTTTAGGGTTTAGGGTTTAGGGCTTTGGGTTTAGGAGTTTAGGGTTTAGGGTTTAGGGGTTTAGGGTTTAGGGTTTAGGAGTTTAGGGCTTAGGAGTTTTTGGATGTCGGTGTTCAAGAGCGGGTGCATAGTGCAGGGTTTGGGGTCGCGGGTCGCCTTTGTCTTTCTCGGCCAGTCTTTCTTTCGTCCCACTTGCCGTTCCATGGCTTCTTTTGGGCTTCGCCCCTGAACGGCTTCTTCGTGTCACCAAGGTGTGTGGCTTAGTCCTGCCTAATCTGCTTGCGATTGGCATCTTCGGTGGTTGTGCTTCAGGACTTGCCCCTTTTTCGGGCGTCCATTCTCCACCCACAATGTACAAAGATGCACCCTAAACCCGAAACCTTAGACCCTCCAACCATCAGGCAGTGCTTCGCAGTAGCAGATGGGCACGGCACCATTGCCTCAATTGGCGGTACGTTTTGCATGGCTTGCCTGAGGACGACGTTTGCTCCATGATGCGGCGGTGGACTGAGGTGTTGGGGTTGAGAGGTCGTTCGGGCCAGGAGGTGCCCTGTTTTCTACGATTACGGGCTTGTGCCAGTTGAGTCATGGAAGGGTTTAGGGTTTAGGGTTTAGGGTTTAGGGTTTAGGGTTTAGGGTTTAGGGTTAGGGTTACTTCGAAATGGTATCACAGTTATTCGATCATTACAGCGGGAGGGCCAAAGTTGGCAACCCAGCAGCCTCAATCCTTAAAGGTTTAAGGTTTAGGGTTTAGGGTTTAGGGTTTAGGGTTAAAGGCTAAAGTATAAGGAGTCCCAGCACCAATCGTCCTTAATCCGGTTCCCAACTTTCGAGGTTTACTGTAGTTGACGTATATTTAACCCCCTATTCAAAACTAGTCAGGCCCCCTATAATAAGGTTGATGATATAAATCCTACATTACCCATAGTAAGAAGGAATATACCATAGTTCCCATAGTTTAGGGTCCTTAAGGTACTGCCGGATTTATATCATCAACAGTAGAACTTGGACCCTCAACCCGAAAAGGCAGTGTTACACACCCTAGACCCTAAACCTCTAAACCCTAAACCCTAAGCCCTGAACCCTAAACCATAAAACCCTGAACCCTAAAACCCTAAAGCCCCAAACCCTAAAACCCTAAACCTCAAACCCCAATCCCTAACCCTAGAGGCTTCGGGCAACCTCGACTCGCCAAAGCTTGCTGCCAAAGCTGATCCTCGAGCGCACGGGAGCGGGCTGAGGGTTGACAACTTGGGTTTTGGGTTTTGGGTTTAGAGGTTGAGGGTTTAGGGTTGAGGGTTTTTGGGGCTTTGAGGGTTGAGGGTTTAGGGCTTTGAGGGTTTTGAGGGTTGAGGGTTTATGGTTTTGAGGGCTGAGGGTTTGGGTTATTGAGGGTTTAGGGTCTTGAGGTTTTAGTTTAGGCTTATGATTTAGACTTTCATGGTTTAGGGTTTCACGTTGACTTCAAAGGCCATGTGGATCCAATACCCTTCTGGTTTCAGGGGAGCTAGACCCGAGAGTTCAGGAATCATAACCTATTCCTCTGTCGTTTGGGTCTTACAGGGGGTTTTGCAGAGGTCGAGATGGATTTTGAAGGCTTTAAAAGCATACTACTTTCGTAGAGGCTGGGGGTTGAGGGTTCATGGGTTCACAACTCACAACACCAACTGAAAGAGATCAATGGCTGCCCGGTTTGACGACCCCTCAGTTCTTCAAGCTCGCTCAAAAACACAGAGGTAAGCTCTAGGGTCTAGGGTTTAGGGGTTACGGGTTTAGGGGTTTGGGGTTTAGGGTTAGCCTAGCCCTTCCTAGGCCCTGAAAAATCCCCTTATGGGCCTAGGGGTCAGGTACATCGTCCGTTACTTCACGTTTAGGGTCTAAGAATATCGGGTCTGGTTGGGAGTCTGGGTCTTGGTGAGGAAATGGCCTCAATTCGAACACACCACACGAAGCATACGCGGCAACCATGAACCCCGAAGCCATGGCAATACGCCCCACAAACTCGAAGAAGCAAATCCGTTTGCTTCAACCCTTCAACCGTGAAGCCTTCACATTATGTAATGCCCTAAGGAGCCAAGGAATATGTTTTCGTAATCAATCGAACTTCGGAAGCAATCCTGGCAGCCCTGAACTCTTTGAGTTAAAGATCCCATCCTCGACCCCCCCCCTTGCACAGGATCCGACGTGCGTACATGGTAGAACATAAGCTGCTAAGAGCTTAGAAGCCACTATTTATGGCTTGTGCAAGTCTGTCCTAGAAAGGTGTTTAGGACCCTTTGGGCCCTTAAACCCAGAACCAGAAACCGCTAACCTCTGAATCTCTGAAGGCTTCCATGTGTTCACCCCAGCCCCAAACCCTAACCCCTGAACCCTAGCCCAACCCCTATCCTCTAAATCTCTAAACCCTAGCGCTAACCCTTCAACTCACGGTTTAGAGTTTAGGGTTTAGGGTTTAGGGTTTAGGGCATGCAAGCAAGCTCGCAAGCCAGCTCACAGTGTGATTTAGCAACTGATGCCTCGGGGTAAGGCTTCAGAATTGTAGGAATCTTGATGTCCTGATTTGACTTGAGATGCTTCTGGTGCTCGATGAAGTTCTTGAACTGGTGCTTCTTCCAAAAACTTCTGAAAGCAAAAGACCTCTGGATTGATGGTTCTATTGGCGAGGTTGAAGGATGAGTCGACATCAGGATTTGAGAGTATTTCGATGCTGTCAAGTCCTTCGGACTTCACAACGTTCTTCTTCACTGCTTTTGAAGACGGCATCGCTTGGATAAAGCGTGGAAGGACGCTCACCCAAAAACTGTCAAACAACGGATGCTTCGGAGGCGGAAACGGAAGCCCCAGCGCCTTCGCCTTCGCCCGAGACTGCCGAGGCATCATGGCATCTCTCATCGACTTGTGGAGGCGATCTTGGCCACACTCCACTTTGACAGACAGAAATACATCCTAGCTATCAAAACCCTAAAGTCTAAACACGTCAAACTTCAACCCTAAACCCTGAACACCTTAAACTTAACCCCTAAACCCCTAAACCCTATCAAACTCTTCTGAAGCCAAGGAATGGCCCCCCACATCTTTGAGGCACGCGCAGACTCGTCCAGCTGCTGCAGCAGGACCGCGATGATCTGAGAGGCTTCAGACTGTAGTATAAGGAGCTGAACATTTCAAGCAGGCTTTTGGCTAGAGTGTAGTCAGTCAGTCAGTCTCTCTCTCGGTCTCTCTCTCTCTCTCTATGTCTGTCCCTCCATGAGCTTTTCTATACTCTATATATATATATACACATATACACACACATGCACCTACATATATGTATGTACATGTCTCGAAACCACAGACCCACGCCTTAATTTAAATCTGAATGCCCACTGTTACAGACCCGAGACCATAAATCCCAAGCCTTCCTTTTGGACTCTTGGGTTTTAGGGTTTCGGGATTCGGGTCTGGGGGTTTAGGGGTTTAGGGTTTTAGGGTTTAGGGTGTAGGGTTTAGGGTATGCAAGGATTCCGAGCAGACCCAAAGGGCCAAATCGGGGAACCCCAGGAGGACGCAACAAAGGCCCCTCTGCGAATACGCGTTAGACCGGGATTTTAGGGCTATTTCTGTTAAGGAGAGGGGTTGCCTTCTGCTTAAACCCGAAACCCTAAATCGTGAAACACCTCAAAGAACCAAAACCCCACAGAAGGCCTGGAAAGCAACATCCCCAAAACATTTGACACCGTAAACCACAGCAGAGCATGAAAAACAGCAAGAACAGGTTTTTGACCTCCGGGTTGAACACCAAGGAAAACCTGGGGTATCCTGGGGTTCAACCCTGAACCTACACTCGAAACCCTGGACCCACAGCCCTAGAGCCCTAAACCCTAAATCCTAAACTCGCAACGCCTCTTGGTCCACCATTGCTGCCAGGGCTTGAACCCACTGCTGCCTGGCGGGAAGCGGACTCTTTAGTGTTTCGGGCGTTCCTGCTTCAACATATCACACTAAATACACAGATGGATACATAGATAGATCGGTGGAATGGCATAAAGATAGATAGACGGATCGCTAGGTAGATAGGTAGATAAATAGATAGACAGACAGATAGAAACGTAGATCAAGGCCACGTAGCTGAGTACTCTAGTGGGACTTCATGGCTTCAGAGCGGTTTGAGGCTTTCGGGGCATCGCAGCGAAACGGACATGCAAGAAAGCAGCGTGCTATTGTGTTGCGCCGTGGTTTGAATGCGACTGAACCAAGAATTCTGCAAATCCCAAACAACACCCCCGATCCAAAGCTCTTCTACAGCCCTACACGCTAACACTCGTAACCCTGTGCCCCTAACATTCCTAAACACTCAACCGCAAACTCGCCTTCTCGCATACGCACATTCTTGTGGCTTCGTGCTCGGCAGTTTAATAATTAATGATGCGGCCACCGGAACAATCAGCACAACATACTAGCCATGTGACACAATTGCAAAAATGACTGGGGGCTAGCTGCAAGTCTCGCCATAAGAACAGCCAACATGAACATTCACCAGTCTTCCTCAGGAGCCCCTTCAAGTACTGACCGAAGCCCTTGAACAAATCATGAACCTGAAGCAGCGTAGCCTAAACCTGTCAATCCCGGACTTGAACTAAACCAAAGACCTGTTGAAGACCCCTGTACAACCCTACAGAGAACTCCATGCGACGCCGTACGCACATCAACCTCCAGCTGACATTCAGAACAAGAGCCGCAGAAAGAAGAAAACAAGTCTGGGGTTTTGGTTTAGGGTTTAGGGTTTTGGGGGGGTTTTGGTTTAGGGTGTAGGGTTTGGGAAACCAGAAAGCATGAGACTCTGCATGGCGCAAACAAGTCTGGAAGGCATCTGTCCGCCGAAGGTGGCATAGGTTTCCTGGACCTGTGGAAGGTCGCTTTCGCTTCTTTTTTGTGTTGTTCAAGCACGTTAGGGTCCCTGGTCCGGGGTTTGGAGTTTATGGTCCGTTTAAGGGCTATGGCTTAAATTTGACTTGTTGCTACAGCAGCTTCGGGGACTCTTCTACACGTCGCAAAGCTGGCTTTTGCCATGGTCTTGTGAAGGCTCCCCGCTGCTTGGGTTTAGGGTTTAGGGTTTAGGGTTTAGGGGTCCATGCAGTCCCGCCGCTAACCTTCTTCGGCCTTGTGTCCTTCACACCGCATTTGATATTGATTGACATCTTCCGCTCAAGCGTTGGCTCTTCGTCTGAGCTAGTCTTCACCCCGTTATACTGCAAGGTGCTGTGAACAATCACGTGGATGCTTTTCGATGACCTTCTCCATGCTCACCTTCGTGATGTCATCCTTTTCGCTCATCGCCAAGAACCCTATAAACTTTCAAACCTCAAACCCCAAACACAAACCCTAAACCCTAAACCCTAAAACCCACGAAGCATCAGCTAACTTCTTGGAGAAGATGTCGGCATTGTTGCGCAGCTTCTAAACTTCACAGGCTCCTCAAAAGAAGTGGGGATTCTCATCGCTACTGCTGCCCGCGCTCACAGTTGGGAATTTCGGCGTGCGGTTGGGTTTAGGGTTTAGGGCAGCTGCTAACTTTCAAAGCTTCTAGGCAGAGTCTGGCATCGTTTCTCCAGGCACGGGTGCCTCTCATCTGCAGCATGGCTTTATGAATCAACGTCTTACTTCAAGGACCCTGGCGGTCAGTGAAGCCCCAAATCCTGAGCCCTAACCCCCTTATCCATCAGCCTGAATCCTGACGTACGGTGTACCTGCAAGGCCTGACATCACCAACCAGCCTGCTCAGCACAGCGGGTTTCACACTGCATGTTAAGGTGTCGGACACACCCCTAAATCCCCATGGCCTGCAATCTAGCCATGATTCTAGCTTCAAATCAGGCAATCCTCTGATACTATGAGGGTTTGAAACAGTGTCATCGGTTATCACAAATACCACCAAACAAGCAATTATTTTGATTACCAAGGACCAACTATTCAACTCTTTAAGTCTTGATTATACAAGCCCCTATCCTAGCCGTCCTAACCCCTTTTCAGCCCTGCCGCCTCAGCCTCAAGATTCGCTGCACCGGGCGCCTGGGGCCATAAGGGTCACAGTTATAGAGGTACCTACTTCAGGGATCAAGAGACGTAGACAAGGGTTGTAAGAGTTCTATTCCAAATAACCCTAAACCCTGACCCGTATAAACCCTAAACCCTGAAACCTAAATCCCGAACCCTAAATCCTGAACCCTAAATCCTGAACCCTGAACCCTAAACCCTAAACCCTGAACCCTAAACCCTAAACCCTGAACCCTAAACCCTGAAAACCCTGAACTCTAAACCCTAAATCCTAGACCCTAAACCCTAAATCCTGAACCCTGAACCCTAAACCCTGAACCCTAAACCCTAGACCCTGAACCGGTTTAGGGTTTAGGGTTTAGGGTTCAGGATTCAGGATTTAGGGTTTAGGATTTACGATGGTTTAGGGTTTAGGGTTTAAGGTTCAGGATTTGGGGTTTAGGGTTTAGGTTTTAGGGTTTTGGGTTTAAGGTTTAAGGGTTTAGGTTTTAGGGTTTAGGGTGTAAGGTTTAGGGTTGGGGGTTTAGGGTTTAGGGTTGAGGGTTTAGGTTTTAGGGTTTAGGGTTTAATGTATAAAGGTTTGGGGTGTAGGGTTAAGGGTTTAGGTTTTAGGGTTTAGGGTTTAAGGTTTAGGGTTTGGGGTTTAGGGTTTAGGGTTAAGGGTTTAGGTTTTAGGATTTAGGGTTTAAGGTGTAGGATTTGGGCTTTAGGGTTTAGGTTTTAGGGTTTAGGTTTTAAGGTTTAGGGTTAAGGGTTTAGGTTTTAGGGTTTAGGGTTTAATGTATAAAGGTTCGGGGTTTGGGGTTAAGGGTTTAGGTTTTAGGGTTTAGGGTTTAAGGTTTAGGGTTTGGGGTTTAGGGTTAAAGGTTTAGGGTTTAGGGTTCAGGGTTTTTAGCACGGCGTCACAGACACTGACGACCCAAAGCCCAGAGCGAGTTGCTTGCTGGTAAAACCCGGTCGTACCACTAGCAGCACCTCCTAAGCCCTTAACCCCGGAAGCCCTAGACCACCCTCGCCTCCACCAAACACGGTAGACCCAGCATTGTAGCATGTCTCTCAAGATCATGGGGCTCGAAGGTTTTAGGTTTAAAGGAGTCGACTCCTGGGCTGTAGCGACGAGGGCATCCGAGTGAACAACAATGATGACATCTTGTTCGGACGAGAAATGCATGAACACTTTGAAATACTATTCCTTAGCACTCCTCCTCATTGTTATACTCGTCACTATGACAGATTATCGCCATTATGGTTATGCGTCTCGAACATCACAAAAAAATCGCCATCTTCCGCCCCTGCAGTACAAGAAGGAGAACATGCCCTCTGCTGCCCGAAGCCAGAACTGTAGATCTCCCTGGGTTAAGGGTTTAAGGTTTAGGGTCTAGGGGCATGGCGGTCACACCATCCTGTGCAGCAACCATCGTTGGCTAGGGAAACTTGGGAAATAAGAGTGCAGATCGTATTGCTACTGTTCAACTCTCTCAGTGCGCATGGGAACTGATGACCCTTAGACGCTTTGGGCTTCTCTGTCTAGGATTCCGTTACATATGGCGAAGAGTTAGCTTGCCTTGGATCTGGCCACTATGCCCTAGCAAGCCAAATTGAAACCAAGACCCTAAGCTCTTAAGCGTACAATTTAAGTTGGTTGTTGGGTAGGCAGTGCATCGCATTGCTTGCCTTGCCGACTGCGAGCATTGGCGAGATCGAGGGTGAACGTGCATCCTAAACCCTAAAGCCCGAAACCCGAAACCTGCCCTTACATCTGAGGACGACCAGCAGCACGGAGACTGGCACCACAGGAACGACCACGAGCACCTGGGCCGTTGTTTCAGATACTTTCACTGGGCTCCGGGTTTAGGACTCAGGCTTGGGCTCAGCCTTCCCGGGTTGAGGCTTAGGGTTTAGGGGCACCAAAAGGGCAGCATGCCGACAGTGTGCAGTGTGGCATTAAAGCTTCGGTCGGTAGAGCTCATGGGCTTGTACCGGGCGACGGCGCCATTGAGATTCTCCCGTTGTGAGTCAGGGTTCGGCGTGGTACTGCAAAATCCTAAACTTACGAAATTGCTAGTCGCAGTTACTTGCTCCAAAACCTTATGCACAACCGACGACCCAAGCTGGTCTTTCGTGAGTTCGCATGGGTCCAAACTAAAATTCAACTGAATTTAGAGTCCAGGCGTCGAAACTGAGATGCTGTCGATAATTATAATGGTGGCAAATCCTATCTGGGCCTTCCGAACCACCTAAAAATTCGGACCTCCAAACCTCAACCTTGTTCCGTACTTCTGATCCCTCGAAGCCTCAAGCCTCGGAAGCACCAATTGAAACCCCTGTTTTTTCACACCTTTATGACTTATTCTGCGCTGTGTGTATTGCGTGGGTAAATGTATATATATATAT
>CAJNDV010033534.1:14116-34483 GCA_905221635.1 Symbiodinium sp. CCMP2456 | reverse complement strand
TAATCAAATATTTATGAATTTTCAAAAATAGATTAGAAAAATAAATAAAGATGAAAAAATAGATTCATATTGAATATATTACAAATATCAAGTATATTCAAAAACGAGAAATATAGAAATATAGATATATCTGATAAGCCGTCATTATATAAGAGAGAAATAATGGAAAATATTTTATAGATGGCATATTCCATAAATCAAATCATTTATAATATTCAATTATTCTTCTAATAGAAATCAAATCTTCAATTCTATCAACCAAATACTTTAATGAAAATAAATTGAGAAATTCAATATTAATTATATCTACCTAAATTTATCTATTCAATTTAAAAATCTTCGTAGTTTAATTAATTCCCAAACAAATTATCGTAGCATCATCTATGAATAATTATGATGATCAATATCCCTACAGTATATATCAGAAATTGACAGCCCCGAACAATTGAATATCATTATCATTATTCGCACAGATAGATATTTTTTATCTACAAATTCTTTTTGGGACATATGATTGATATCTATGAATATCAGCAAAAAAAATCGTTGCCATAAATCTCGAACCGGAATCTTGGCGATGTTTATTTGTTTATCTCGCCTCCGTCGCCCGTCCTCTATCAAACACACCGTCATTTGCTTACAAAGGGTATAGCAAACTCAAAAAGGCATCGCCGCGAAGAGTTACCGAAAATGATCATCACAGGTTCCTACGGAAGCGGGCTCATGGATGCACCAGCCAGGTGGTAAGCACCCCAGTGACGAAGGAGATGCCGAAGCAGATTCCTGCTGCCGGGAGCCTCGGAGTTATGGGATATTCCAGTAATCACACTGTATAAGAAATGAAATGACATGCTGAGATTTTATACGGCGCTATATGATTATATGATGTAATTTATCTGAACATTTCCCATGTTGTGCTAGATTACGTCAAATTAAGTATATTGAATACTTTATATGGTCGGAGTGCTCTGAATCCCAAGAACCTAGCTTCAGGCTTTCTTGTTTCGCCTCGGCAGCTTTTGATAAACATCGGATCTTGCTGCTGTAGTTAGTGGTTCCGCTGAAGTGCTTACGGGCTGTTCTCCAAGGGGCGTGTTCACGTCCATCCAGACGGTCCAGCAGGTTCCGTTGAAGATTGGCCTGGTCAAGCAACTGGGGGTTTGTGTGATGGGCCGCCAGGCCATGCCGGAAGAAACCCTCGATGAAGTCACTGTCATACACTCCGGAGACCCCATACTACGCCTTGAGGCAACACGCTTACGCTTATGCTGCAGTATGAAGTTGGCTCTGGGGTTGGGAATCGAAGGCCTAAGCGCTATACACGACGAGATGCACGCGCAACAACAACAGCTCTATACTCTGCGCGGCCACCACGACATGTTGCTCTCATGCAGTTTGCTCTCATGCAGTTAACCAAACAGGATAGTATAGTGGTGCAGTGTTTGCTCGACATATACGACATAAACATGGAAGCCTCCACGAAAACTCCTAGCCCAAGACGGTAGAGGCTTGAACCCCCATTGAAATCCACAAGCCCCATTAAGGGTATCTACCCTCAACCCAAAGACCCTCAAGCCCAAACCCTGACACAGAACCCTCAACCCACCCTACCAAATCAAGATTTCAGGTAGGGCCCTGCTTGTTGAGCTCTTGCATATGACAATGGAATCATCCCCGCGAAAGCTCCGTCGGATTCTCTTTACTCTTAGGCCTTGGCATCGACTAAACCTGCATCTAGGTTTTTCGGTAGCCCTTTGCGGCAGACAGGATTCCCTTGCTCCTTGAGGCCCTTGTTTGCAAAGCAGGCTTTGCACGTCCTAGTTACCCCAAATCCCAATATCCTCCGCCAGGACGGCATAGATAGGTCTTAATTTATAGTTCGAACAATTTTTGAGTTACATAAATAAAGCCCTACCCCGAAACTCCAAAACCTCTTAACTGAGGACTTGTTCTTCAACTAGAAGCCTCTGATTAAAGCATGTTTCCTAATTCCCCGTTTTTAAAGTCTCCGGGTAAACCCTATAGACCTCAGACACTAAGTTTTGCAGGGTCAACCCTAAACCCTCAGTTTTCCAGGGTAAACCCCGAAACCCCAAACCCGAGGTCCCCCTGCCTGCTGGGAGTATGCTTCGAGCCGCAGAACCACTGCTTGCCGGACTCGGTGGGGATAAAGACCACAGGATGAAACCTGACCGTGAACTGTCTGGTGCTTAGTAGGGAATGGGGGGAATGGGTTATAGGGACTACTACAAGGGACCTTAAGGGACTATTATAGGGATCCATTCCCCCATTCCCTACTAAGCACTAGGCAGCCCGAGAGGCTTCTATAAGGATTAGGCTTCAGGGGGTTGGGGGTTTAGGGTTTGGGCGTTTGGGGCTTGTCAGGTTTTCTAGGAGTTTCATCAAGGTTTTGCAGACCGATAGAGCTTGGCCTTTACAGGGTCTCCTTCCGGGCTTCCGAGCATTGGAAGACAGGTTTTCCAGGGCTGCCGGGTTTTAGGTTCAAAGGGCTGTAGAGCTTTGGAGTTTCAGGTTTAGGTCTTGAGCATTTCTGGGCCTTGCAGGTTTTTCGCGTCTTTGCTTCTTGTGAGGCTGAAGGGAGACAGCGAAGAGCAGACATATCTCGTTGCGTGTCCAAGTCATACCACAGGACCGCCTTTGAAACTTGGTTTCTGGATGTTCTTGGAACCACCGTCTGCAAGCCTCGAGTTCTTGCAGGACTGGAGCACTTCCGTATGCGGGCTCCGGGCGTAGGGTTCGTGGTCACCTCGCAGTTTCGCCTCTGCTTTCTTTCTCGCATTGCACCAGCTCTCTGTGGTTTGCTGAGCAAGCTGCTCTGAATTGAGAAGTTGTAGCCTGCCGCCACCTCGCGTCACAGGCCCGAGTGGAAAATGCGCGCCGATGCAACCGTGGTACCACGACGGCTTCTTCCACAACTATACAGAAATATAGAGAACCTACACCTGCGCAGCAGAGCCTCTCCGAATATGCCTCAGAAAAGAGCATCGGATCTGCGTCAAAAGTCATGAGATTTAATTACAACTTCTTTATAGGCATGAAGCATGATCGCTTGCCACCAGTATCTAACTGTGCTTCCTTCGGCCAGCAACAAATGAAGGAAGTGAACGAGGATGTTTGATACGAGAGGTAAGCGATTCTCAAAGCTCAGCCAAACTGCCGAGATGGGCAACGGCTTAATTCCCCATCAGCTCTTTGATTTTGCCGTTCTTTAGGAGTGGCAAGGTCCCTCCCATTCCTCCATCGTTGCAGCCTCCAATGAAGTTCTGCTTCACAAAGACCTTGGGGACACTGGTGGAGCCACCACACTTGGCGCTCAGGGCACCACGGTCAAAGGACTCCACAACCTTTGGGGTGTAGCCTGCCTCGCGAAGAGCACCAAGAGCTTGTTGACAGAAGGGGCAAGTGCTGCTCGAGAAAACCACCATGTCGTGTGCGCTAATCAGCTCGTCAATCGCTGCCGTGTTCGGAGAGCCCTTGCTGCTACCGGAGTTCCCCATTGCAGCACACTTCCTTTTTGAGAGCCTTGAGAGCCGAAATGAGCTCCAAGAACGGAGGTGCCGCCTCTACCCCCGAGCTGACTCCCATTCCAACAGAGCGATGAGGGCATCACCCCAGCGAGGGTTCGATCCTGTGGCCTCATCCACGTAAAATGTCCTTCCTCAGGCCAGCCCTTGCAGATGCAGAAACATCTTCTCAGAACATTGCCTGCAACCTCCTCCCTGAAGCAACGAATGCGCACAAAGAAGTTGCTCCACTCTCTCAGATACTTCATCCCTAAACCCTAAACACTGCCAACCCTAAACCCTAAACCCTAAATCCCTAAACCCTAAATCCCTAAACCCTAAACACTGCCAAGGGGCTTCGTGTCCTTGCATCCGACTTGGTCACACCAGGGCTGTGACTCGTGAGCCGACTCGCCGCAGGAGCACCAGTAATAGACATGGTCCTTCTCTACCTGGGATTTAATAAGGGATCTATAGGGATTTATAAGGGATCTATAAGGGATTTATAGGGGATCTATAGGGATTTATAGGGATGATCTATAGGGTATTATAGGGGATCTATAGGGGATTTATAGGGATGATCTATAGGGATTTATAAGGGATCTATAAGGGATTTATAAGGGATCTATAGGGATTTATAAGGGATCTAGAAGGGATTTATAAGGGATCTATAAGGGATTTATAAAGGATCTATAAGGGATTTATAAGGGATCTATAGGGATTTATAGGGATGATCTATAGGGATTTATAAGGGATCTATAGGGATTTATAAGGGATCTATAAGGGATTTATAAGGGATCTATAAGGGATTTATAAGGGATCTATAGGGGTTTATAGACATTCTACAGAGATTTATAAGAAATCCATATAGGGGTTTACATCTATGGCCTCTCTAAGAGATCTACAAGGATTGATCAGGGATCTCAAGGGAGTCCCGGGGTTCCGATTTGATGACTTGTCAGTTCGGGCCTGGGTAATTCCTGTGTTCTCGAGGCAGGAGATTGTGGAGAAAGGTATCTCGATACGCGAAAGGGCTAGACACACGATCCTAGCTCGAAACTTATTCCGCTCACACCGTACGAGTTGGAGCCCGCAAGCCAAAAGCAGGCCGGGTGGATGCGAAGGGGGTGCATTCGCCAAGTCCCAGGCCTGTGCTTCTAGCAGAATTACCAACTGCATGTCGCAGAGCGCCTCCCGTCGACCATGCCTACAAAGTGGATGCTTGTCTCTGAACTTCCCAAACTTGCAGAGACATCTAGTTGACATCTAGTATTCAGGCCGGCTGGCCATGAATCTACTCTGCACATACTACGATTGGTATTCTGGGGTCCTGACCGAAGAAGCATATCAAATCGTGCTTTGTATTGCTGTCTTATTACATATGCAAGATTAACACATCAAGGCGCATGCGTGATGTACGGGCCCAACTTCGGCGAGTAGGGCACGGGCTCGTATGGGAACCACCTCCAGGGCGTCTGTACATTTACAAACCAACATAGACAATGAGCTCGGATACTTCAGGCAGAGATAAGATACACAAAAGCATGTACAGACGAACAAACACATGATGCTTACGAACATGTATGTATGTATGTACATGAATGCATGTACCTGCATGCAAGCATACCCTCTCCGTGAGTGCATACAGGTTTGCATTCGCAGATAGATGCAGAAATATGATTGCTGCTTCTTCATTGCTCCTTGCTCCGACCCACATATAACTATGTGTTTACACTTACTGCTGACTAGCCAACTCCCGAACAATCAATGATCTGCATTTCTCGTCGACATCTAGGCGATATCATTCGTGGGAAGGCCCGTCGAAACGAACAGTGAGAGGACGCAACATTATAGATATGACAATCAGATGCATATGTATATACATATACACTCTATACATATAAAATTATGATAACCATGATCACAATACTAGTACTCTATATATACAGTCGTATACATACGTACGTTCAGAATAAGGTTTGGGGTACATGTTAAGGACGATGAGGTACTGTACTGCTATTTCAACCCTTTCCTACTCCTTAATACTAGCATCTTGATCAAATTGGAGATTGCTTGCGATGAAGCGATGACCTCAGCACGTTTTTGCTGCCATCAATGCGAGACAGGAATGCAGGCAAACGTGACAGGCTTCCCAGATTGGCTTGAGAGTTTTGGATCATTCGTTGACCCACAAGTTTGATTCTGCCCTGTCCTGTCCGGAACTTGTGGAGTTTGAACTGCGCACGAGAAGAACCCTGAGAGATTGGTCCCATGAAGGGTTGAATGTCCTCAACTTGGCGGATAGATGAGTCGTAGTAGCGTGGCAGCTAGACAGAAGTAAAGCTATGGAAGGCCTACCTTGGGCCGAACGATGACTGACCAGGCGCCCCGATGAGCAGCTGCTCAGAGTTTGCCCTAACTACTGGGGATACCGGAACCGGACATCCACATGCTAAACACTGCCCTGAACCCTGAACTCCAGTCAAGGAGTTACGCAGGTTTTCTCGCCTTTAAGTTCATGACTCCAATATGCCGAACGCTGAACTGCAGCTGGGCCCGAAAAACTCCAAATCTACGGCTCAAAAATAACGCGTGTTTTTGTGAAACCATCCCCTCCTGAATATTTTAATCATAGATATAGAGTGAACTGAGGCCGTGGGGCTTGTTCCAAGGCGAAACAATCTTCGGCGCCCCATTCTTCTTGGAGACCTCATAGCCCGCAGCTTCCCACTCATCGGGCCTTGCAGCCATGTCTCGGGTTCAATATTATGGGTAGTTGTCAAAATTATGGTCCCTTTTGGGGTACCCTAAATAATAGGTGCCGTATTATAATAAGGACCCAAAACGGACCATAATTTTGACAACCACCCATATGTAGCTTCGTTTGCTGTGGAAGGTGCTGCGTAAGGCTTTTTTTAATCGGTGTAGAGCCTCGGAAACTCAAAGAGCCGCGAGCTTCAAAGTTGAATCCGAGGCCAGCAAAAAAGCTGAAAGTGCGCACCGAAGATCTCTGCGGGCTTCCCAAAGGCTCTAAGGTACTTATATGGTAGGTACTTTGGGGCCCAAAATATCTACTATATGGGTACTTAGACCCTTTGGGTTTCAAGGCTTGGAGGCTGACGATGTTTGGCTTGGACATACGGGCAGATGACTGCTTCGTCAGCGATATCTGTGAGTCCCAAATATAACTTCAAGCTAGCGCAGCCTACAGCAGCAACAAGACAAACCATGCTCATTCTCGCAAGCAGCAGCTGGAGGAGTTAGAGTAGTAGCAGCAACAAGAGCAGCAGTGGGAGTAGCACTAGGAGGAGTGGAAGTAACAGCAGGAGTTGAAGATAATTGGAGTAGCAGCAGCAATAGCAGTTGCAGTGGCAGGAGGAGCGGCAGTAGCAGCAGCGACAAGCGGTAGTAGCAGTAGCAGTAGCAGAAGGAGGTTGCCAGCAGCAGCCGGACTGGCAGCAGTCGTTGCTGCTATGCTAGAACCACGCTGCAAGCAGCAAGACTTGAGCCCCGCTGCGTTGAGGGGATGAAAGCGCTGGTACGAGCGGCAGCGGCGGATGGAAGCCTGCGAGGCTCAACGCATTTTTAGGCCTTATATTGGTGTAGTCTTGCCGGCTCAGCATCCGCAAAGCAGCTGGTAGGACGGCTCTGCACAGAAACCGAGCTCAAACGCCAGGCACAACAACGGAAACCTCCACCGTGTCCCCTGCAGGTCGGGGCCTGGAGATGGCCAGCGTCCGGCCTTTGGTCACTGCCCTGGCATCCAGAGAGCAGTGTCCAGGCTCCTATTCAGACTATATATAGTTTATACAGCATATACATATATAGAGAGTATATTATATATATATATAGTATACATATATAGTGTATATATAGTATATATAGTATATATAGTATATATAGTATATATAGTATATATAGTATATATAGTATATATAGTATATATAGTATGTATAGTATATATATATATATGTGTAGTATATATAGTATACATATGTATATATATATAGTGTATATAGTATATATAGTATATATATATATATATAACATAGTATATATAATGTATATAATGTATATATAGTATATAGAGTATATATTATTATTATTATTATTAATATTATTTTTATTATTATTATTATTCGGCTAAACTACCCTGGCGTTGAGCACTTACAGAGGTGCTTGCACTGGGGATCGCCATACCTTCGAAACAGAGCCCCACGACCAGAAGCAGGCTCCGCCTCATGAGCGACATGGCTTCAAGGCCTGAGCAATGGAAGGACTCCAACTTGTCTAGAAAGCAGGGATGGTATGGAACCACCCTGAGCCAAAACAGCCACGGCAAGGACACCATCTTTGGGAAAAAGACAAAGTGCACAGCGGTCTCAAAAAACGACCTGTCATGCTCCCTGCCACTCAGAGCCGCCTACAAAAGGCTCCAGGAACATCAGCGCTGGCGTTTTCCAAACGCAGGCCGATTTGGGGCACTGTTTGCGGTAGCCTCTCCTGATCGCTGTGGGGTACTGCTTTGGTACCACTCATGCTCTCCTGTGCCAGACGGCACGCGGTGCAGTCAGCAGAAGGACTCTGCGCCAGATGATGGCGTCCGTCTTGCTTAATTATAGTAACTATATATAATTATAGTAACTATATTATAGTAACTAAATTACATTATAGGAACTATAATATAGTGCATACAAACTTATGGACCAGCCACCTCCAGCGTTTTATCTGTTGTCGCTTTCGGCCGGGCCTCCCCTGTGTCAAGGGCCCGCATGGAAGAGCTCCGATCCGAAACGCAAGCCTACGATATGTTCCCCTAACCCCCAGGTACCTACTATATAGGGCCCTAGAGGCTCTAGTACCCTATATAGTAGGTACCTGGGGGGTTAGGGTTCATCAAGCCGTTTTTGAACACTAGGACGTAGGCGATAACTTCTGTTGCATCATGTTGACATAGCGAGACATGATGCCGAGACACATGCATGCTGACAGCTAATGAGTTGCTTTCTCGCCTTGGGTCCTGGTGGCCATGCGACAGTGCACTGCGCCAGCAGATTTTCTCAACCTGCCCGGTCAAGCGCATCGGTCGAACTCTGCAGACACCGGGCGTCAGAGATCATCAAAGTCGTCGAAGGCCTCTACTTCGTGCTCACGCCTGCCGTGCCCGCAGAAACAGCTTTTTCTGCTTGTGGGCTTCTCCATGTTACTTCTGACTGCTTTAATTGCAACAGCCTGGACTCTTAATTAACTGCAGGGATTGAGCAAAATCCGAGACCGCAGCTGGTGTCGTGGAGTCGGAGCTGTATATACACACTATATGCAATTACAGTCTAGTTCATCAATTGGGAAAGCTCGCGCACAGTCGCAAGGACCTAGTCCAACGTAGTGCACTGCAACATTACGTGCCATTACCAAGTGCCTCGCATGCAAGATATACCTGACATATACCTACATGACTACACATATGTATGCATGTATACATGAGCCAGGGGCTGCATTCCACCCCCACCCCCCACCCGAACATACTCGAAACCTAATGGTATGGTGCCGTGTCTGGTTGCTTTTTGGTCCTCTGCCTTTGGTTCGGTTCTCCCTGCCTGGAGTTTGGGTCGTTGGGTCGTGCTCCCGCGCGAATACTATCCCACAAACCTGCCCCCTACAAACGAGAACTACAATCATACCGACTATGCGGGCAGGCATGCATGTTCGTATTGTCTGCTCTTGGAGGCGCCTCTATTCCTGTGTGTCGTTTCGTGACACCATAAGACAAACACGCACGCCGGCCTAAAAAGCTCTACTCAAAATATCTACTATATGGGTACTTAGACCTTTTGGGTAAGCCCGAGAAACCTATGCAGACCCATCAAAACCACAGGAAATGAAGCTACCGGAGCCGAAGAATGCCAAGGCTGAGGCAGTCCGGCTTTCATCTCCGCGAGACCAGAGATCTCCTGCTACTTTTAACGGCAGCAAAGCAGCAACGTCAATGAAACATACCTATAGTCTCCATTGTAGCTCCTTTTTGGGGATACCTTTAAAAATCCTTAATATACAATTGGTTGAACCAAAAAGGAACTACAATGGAGACTATGTATAGGTAGGAACCGCGGCAAGAAGATACAGGAACACAAGTATGCAGGATATACTTGAAGAAGTCGTGGTACTGGCCCAAGCCTTCCTCCTTGGAGCCGTAAGATCAAGGCAAAACAGCCATGCTCCGTCCGGGGTATGGGCAATCATGAATGTCGATGCCACCTTCTGGTGGCAATGCCAACTTCACTCGACTGCTTCGCGTGTTGTGACAGCTTGAAAAAATGGAGTAACCCTAAACCCTAAACCCCAAAAACAGGTTGGCCCTCAGAACAAAGGAGATTCATCTGAACTCTCTGCTGTCGATAACCACTTGGTAATCTCAGACTGAGCTTTCTAAGAGCAACCACGGAGTCGCAGTAAAGGTTTGTTGTGACTATGCCATTGCCATTACGATTCGTATGCCCAAAGGGTCTAAGTACCCATATAGTGGATATTTTGGGCCCTAAAGTACCTACCATATAAGTACTTAGACCCTTTGGGATGATGACAGACATAGGACACGTCCTCCAGGATCGAGGAATCGGCAATGACCTTCTCCAGGAAGGACATCCCCTCGTCGGCGTAGCGCTGCAGCACCTGATCCGTGCAGCCGCTGTAAGGTACAAGGCCCGAGACCCTGCGGTAAAAGCTTCTCGAGTGCAGGGCGGCGGGAGGTAGGAGTTCGGGCTATGGGCTCTTGGTTCCGGTTCCTGGCAGAATCACCCAACACGAGGAAGCCACATTGCGAAAAAAGACTCGCGTATGCTGTGGGTCGTGTGATGGCGGGCCCCTGGACACTAGCCTTACCTGAACCGGAGGGTTGTCCTACAGAGCGGGTACAAGTTAGGGCTGCCTGGATGCACATGATTCATATGAACATGAGCATCCGAACACGTTGTTAGTGCAGCAAACAAAGACACGAAGCAAACAGCAACTAGCAGTGATGCCCTCCTGAGACAAACAATGGGGTTGAGGAGTCTGCTCTGTTCCTTCCGCTCTGTAGAAGAATTCGGGCCTCCACGGCTCCCTTCCTGGGATTCTTTGGGGTTTCGGCCGACTCCCTCCAACACCCAAAAGAACATCAACACTTGCACCAGTTCAGATGGAAGCCGCCGGGCTACAAATGTTAGGGGTTTCAGAGTGTGCGTCTCTTTAAGGGTTTGGGCTACAATCTACAAGTAGGGTTGCAGGGTGCAGTAAAGCTCAGGCTAGCAGGTTCACACGATAACTCCTCCATGTGCGGAAATTGATGGAGTCTTGAGCCCTGACGGAACTCTCGCATAACGAAATTGGAGAGCACCACGCAACAATTCTGCGAACAAGACGTAGCTGCCCTCCTTTGGGGTGTGGAACATATGGGAATGCGCAACTTGTTTGAGCACAGCCCTCTAACCCGCAGCCCTGCCTATAGTCTCCATTGTAGTCCCTTTTTGGGGATACCATATAAAATCCTTGGTATATAATTGGTTAAACCCAAAAAGGAACTACAATGGAGACTATAGGTGTATCTCGAACCTGCCTGAGGGGAGCAGCAGATGCAGCGTGAGAAGGGCTCTGTCTCCACAGGGGACAAGGTATACCTTGGACGAAACTTGAATCTCGAACTATAGCATGTGTGTAGAACGGGCATGCACGTGATATGTAACACAAACGCAGCCTGCGACTGCTACTACGACGACGACTGCTACTACCGTCGTGGTCGTCATGGTTAGAGCGCCGGCAAGCCCGACAGGGATGAGAGTTCGTGGTTGCGAGCGCAACTGAGCCCAGAAGATTCATGGATTTTTGGCAGAGGTCGGGGCCGATGTTCACGGATTCTTCGAGTTTGAAATGTCTTACTGTGCCTCATGCCCCAAAATCCACGATAGGTCTCAGGGGGTTCAGGCAACCACTGTGGAGTGCTGGCCCAGGTGCTCAGCTGCATAGCCGCGAACCTGCACGAAAGCAACTTAGGAGTCCACTGTGGTTTCAAGTCAGTTTGGGATGCATGCCGGCTTTCCTCGACTGCTTATGGTTCAGAGTGTGCCAGAGCTAATTTCATGGGTCGAAGGAACGATGCTGAGTCATGATGTCTACAGAAGCTACTATGTACAGTAGTAGTACATAGTACATCATAGTATGCTTCACGAATCTCCGGAACCAGACGTGCAACCTCGATCTGGGACATGTTGATCGGAGTATCGTCGCACCAATCAGTTTCTGCGGAGTCATGAGGATACTGCCCAGAAACGCAGGTACGTAGCATGAGCTTTAGACGTCCTCATGTGTTGGAGTGCTTTATAGATCCCTGTAGTATGGCTATATAAGGACTATACTGACTATAAGCTAGGGTTTCGGGTTTAGGGTACCCTAAACACCTAAACCCTAAACTATAAGAGCACAGTTTGTTCAGTCGCCGAGGGCCCATGGATTCCTCGGTTGCAAGTCTTTCGAAATTGGCCAAGAAGATTGAGGCCCTGCAGTGCCATGGAGTTCTCCCCACTTGGGTTTCGGAGTTCCCCTTCTTATCACTATAGTATCTTTAGTACAACGTAACCCCCAATCATCAATCCCTATTCATATTCTACTTATTATGGCATAGCAGACCCCAAAACCCTAGTCTACCCTTATTATTTATCACTCTAGTATCGTTAGTATAACAGACCCCCAGACCCTATTCAATATCCTACTTATAAGTATCCTACTTATTATGGTATAACAGACCCCCCAAACCCTGTTCTACTTATTGAGGCCCCCAGCGGCACTTCGCCGTGAGCGTCTGACTCCGAAGCTTCAGGAGCCTCAAGAAGCACCCAACCAACATCTCCCAACAAACCCTAAACCCTAAACCCTAAACCCTAAACCGTGGCGGTTTAGGGTTTAGGGTTTAGGGTTTACTAGGTTTTTTTTGTGTATCACCTCTTTTCCTTCGCCTGACAAGGTCTCCGGAATACCATGCTGGTGGACACTAAGGTTTAGGGTTTAGGGGAAACACCGAACACCGCCCCGAAAGTCCTGCAGGACCGTCCTCCTCCCCTGAAAAAGACTCCCACCTGGTGTGGAACCCCTCCCAGAGGAGAGCTGTAGAGGTTCTCCAATCCCGTCCAGGAGGGGGCCGCAAAGCCCGCCTGCGCCAAGCTTAAATTGGCAGCTTTGCTTGTGTGCATATCGGTGCAAGAAGTATCGTGCTGTTTCCATGCGACCCCAACAGGCTCAACCCAGAACCCACGAAGCTTCAAGCAAGAGGGCCACGAAGCATCAAGACCCTGAAGTGCTAAGCCTTCTTGGATCGCGGGCCCTGGATTCCCAAACCTAACTTAGAGTTCAGGGTTCTTTGGGCTTGGGGTGGCTAAACCCAAAGGGTCTAAGTACTTACATGGTAGGTACTTTGGGGCTCAAAATATCTACGATATGGGTACTTAGACCCTTTGGGAAAGCGGCTGGAGGCTTAAACTGGATGGAAGCGCGAAGATGCCTCGTGTTGTGTTAGGGCTGCCAGAAGCTCGACGGCAACGCTGCTCGCCAGACCCGAGATGCCCGGGCGGGTCACTGTGCACTGTTGGTCCAAAGTCCTGACTGCTTGGAGGTTCATGGGTAGTTATAAGTGGGGTTATAAGTCCCTTACTTGGGTTAATAACTATAATTACCCTACTTATAACTGACCATGAACCTCCAAGTGGGAGTTTCAAGGCAAGGGAGGCTGAATTAGAGTCGACCCTATTATACCCGGACCTGTACCAGCCTCAAAACAAGGCCCAACAAAGGCTCACCAAATATTATGAGCCGCCCGGCCATTCCATTGAAAATTGGGGTACGTAGGTTCTCGGCCTTGAACACCTAGATCCTTCTTGGTTTGTGCCGGGGTCTTTTGTTTTGACACTTGTTTTCCTCCCTGTTACAGTTGGAACGCCACGTCAGCTGCTTGCTGCACTAGCTGAAAAAGCCTTTGATGCAACACACCAACCAACACTGCAGCACTCCCGCGAGAAGCTAGACTACTCCGCGCCAGCCGCCAACTCTGAAAAGCGAGAGTCTCACACCCAGAGGCCCAGCTTCAGAGATTTAGGGTGTAGGTCCGGTGTCGCGCTCGGGAAAATCATTGCAACAGCTGTTTTCACGACAAGATACCGGAACTGAGACAAGGAAACCACCTTTGCCAACACAGGCAAGCCCGAAGGGGCCCTGCAGACTTAGGGCTTAGGCTTTAGAAACGGAGCTCATCCTAATCTCAGAGGAGACCATGGCATCTGCTGGTCCCTGGTCCTGAATGCCAGGGAGTCCTTGGCGCTGCATCGGCTAGCCGACACTGTTTCAGTTGGGATGCTTCTGATCTCAACAGTGCTGAATCAGGTCCCCAAAAGAACAACAACAACTGCCCTTGCATCGAAGGCATATGACGGCAGGAGCCCTAAAGCCAAAAGACAGCGCCAAATGTAACAACAGTCTGTGTGTGTGTGTGTATGTGTCAACTATATACTATATAATATAGAGTATATGTTATATACTCGACAACATATATATATATATATATATATGTATATTTCCTTATATATCCTGCAAAGCTATCTAGCTATCTATCTGTCTATCTATCTATCTATCTTGCCCGTCCATCCATTCACCCATCCATGTGTTTATCTATCGATCGATCTTTCTTTCTATCTCTAAGAATGTCCAACTATCTCCATCTATCCCTATCCCTATCATTATCTTTTCTGTATCCGTATCTGTATTTATCTACATGCATATCTACATCAACTATCGTCCGTCAATGTTGCAGGAATGCATGTCCTTTGTGAAAACATGCGCGTATTCATGGAATGCTCCTCAACACTTCACTAGCCCCCGCCCTCCCCCTCCTCCCGCTCCGCTAAATCCTACCTACACCCGCAAATCTCCACCCCCCCACTGCTGGCTTCCAAATCCTGGGTAGACCCAAGAGGTCCCTCAAAACTTTAGCCACCCCCGAAAGAGTCCGAGGCTCGGCAGGAGCGGTGACATCGTTACAGAAGTAGCAGGCAGCCACTGCGCTCTTGTAGGTCTGCCTGCTGACAGACTGTCTGCTTTGGGCGAAAGTCTTGGGGCTCTGGGCGGTCCGGATTGTGGGGATCTCGGTACTAGTAGCTTCGGGGTATGGGGGTTCCGTTTTTGAATGTGCTGCAAGGGATGGGATCATGGGCAATAAGGCTTCGAGGATCCAAATGCAATGTACAGGAACAACGCTGGAACATGGGGGAGGGGGGGCTGAATCTGTCTGAGTCTGCCAGCTGCCCCAAAAGAGAGCACGCGAAAGGTACATGTGAAAAATCTTAAGTCTTATAACTGCAAGAGTCTCACGACAAATTTCTGACACAATTGCGGTTTGACATAATCCAAAGGCAAAGGAGCACTGTCCGCGCGATGATCTAACATCACTGTCCCTGCCTGGAAACCAAGAAGGAATCGAAACCGAGCGCAACCGTCAGCCCCAAGGGCGGAAACTCTTTCTCCTGGAAGGGATATGAAGGGATTCTATCTGACCTCCTCCAGAGCATGGCAGCGCCGTTCAGAGGCTCAAGCAAACCCTCGACTGAACTCGCAACTACCCATTCAACTCTGGAGGGTGGCAACACAGTGCCAAGTCCTACTGCTAATTGTGACCCTATACACCGGGAACACGCCGCAAAGCAGTGAGAGCCGGCGACACCACGCGAAGGCGGGGAACATTCAAAGAATCGGGTCTCCGTTCCATACCTCTGGTCTCCATTGTAGTTCCTTTTTGGTGTTCGCTTATAGGATCCTAAACATAAAATTGGTTGAACCAAAAAAAGGGAACTACAATGGACACTATAAGTAATTCATAATGGCTCCTTACCTTGGGACCTTGGAGCCTCCAGGCAGTCTGGACATCATTCTGTGGGTCCTTCTGCTGTGCGGCCACGAGCAAGGATGGGACCCACCGAGACTCTCGGGAGTCAGTTAGCATGCCTCGGAAGCTTCGAAGGATCAAGGTGGTTTTTTCAGATAAGGGTACCTGAAACAAGTTAAGAAAGGGATCGGACTGACAAGTTTCACATCCTAACCTGTAAGCAATCGGCTGCAGCGTGCGTGTCTGCCCCAGGGAATTGGATCCAAAAAGCTTGGGATCAATGTCAACGATTGGGAGCGCTACACTGCGAACGGAAACATCAGGACTCCGACAAAAGGCGTGGACGAAAGGACGTTGCGTAGTGGCAAGACATTCAGATGTCGCAAACAAGATTGCCGTAGTTCACGTCTCCCCGGCTATTGTTGCAAAAATCCTAGTCTGCAACAGGCTCAGCAACTAGCCGCAGCCCAGAAGAGTCAACGAATATCTACATGACTCCATGTCAGACTTCAACCTTTGCAGAGAAACAGCAGCCGAAGTAGGTCATGCCTCATGTTCAAAGTACCCTTAATCACACGTGCACACACATAGTGGTTAGTCCGTCGTAGCAGCCGAGCTGCACACAACATCATGCGCGTCTATGAGCTCCTGCAGCTTTGCCTCATGACTGCCCCGAGTCACGGATTGGTCACGGGTTGGCTCTACGTGTGGTTCCATTCGAGGTACGGTGGTTCGCAGGTGCTGATCCCCGAAATGCCCCGAAAAGGGATCAGAACAAAGCCGTTCGCGACGCTCTCGGGAGGTTGTGTTTAGTTTGTTCCAATTGACGTGCATCCTGTATACACCCAATATAACCCAATATGTTGTTTGTGTAATGTTCTGTATACACGTATGATTACAGATCACAATCGTGTTGTGCCAGAAATTTAGAAATTTGTCTCGCTCCCTGTCCTCCCCCGAAGGTGCTTTCGGAACAATGTGTCGAGCCATGAGACAGTGCACTGGCGGGCATCACAAACAACAGAGTCCGTGATTAAGGACAACTACTGGAGGTCCCGTGCAACACCGGTCTAGACAAATTCTGACCAGGCATCGCAGGATGCAAGCTCGGGTGCCCGCAGCCGAAGTACCACCACTGTCGAGGCAATCTATTGGGATCCGAAACAACATCCTTCGGCGTTGAATGAGATGGGTTGAAGGCTTATCGAGACCCAGTGTGTCTAGGGCTCTTGAAGTCTAATATGTGATTCTCAGAAAGCAGTGTTGGTCCAGCTGCGAGGTTGCCGCGGAGAACATCTGCTGACTGGTGGGGATGACCAGGCATCGGGATGTCCAGGACAACCTGAATCACTGAACTATTGCTGGCACGATCACAGGCATCACCGCCTTCGGCAACAGTAGATAAAAGTTATGTAGTAAAGCATGATTGGCAATGGAGTTTTTCTGTCGAGCGCCGAAGGGCTCCCTGAGAATGCGAAGCACGAATAGGAGGCAGACGAGGAAAGTGAGACAAGTGCAGCCGTCATAGAAGATACATTACATGGGAGTAGCGCAGGGAAAGATGCAAGCAGTGCTGGCACAGCCTACTCCGACGAACTTTTCATTTCCGACCCTCCAGTCGGCCCAGTGACATCCGCGACTTCTGCATCAGGCAGGATGGCCTTCACGAGCTTTGGGTTAAGGCTGTGCGGTGCATTGTTCCTGCAAGTCTAGAGAGCCTGAACTTGGGCAATCCTGAAAGACCTGAAGCAGACTCTACTTCTCCATGTCGACTCCACTCTTCTCCATGTCAGAAACATGTTTGTGGGTATCTTCTGAAAGCAGGAGCAGCTGCTGCTGCTGCCCCCCACGCACTCGGTGGAAAACAGGCAACGCGCTTGACTCAGGGAAGGTTTTCTTTGATTAAGTGCACTAGCCCCCTTTCTCCTTCAGAAGCTGTCAGGGAATGTTTAGGGTTTTTGGGGATTGAGTATTTCTCCATGCTGACGGGAAGGAAAGCACGCCCATGCCTCGACAGCCTCGCGAGCCGCAGTCGCCTTGCACAAGCGCAATCGACAAACGCCTCGTTCATAATCATCATCCTCATCATCATCATCATCATCATCATCATCATCATGACGACCGTCCCGTCGTCACTGCCACCAGCACCATGGCTGGGCTGATCCTATAGAGACCCACTGATGTATTGCGCGATGGAATGATCAGTGGCCCAGGCAGACAGACCGCTTGGTTCCACTTGTCCGAACAAGAACACAAGGTCTGCTAAACTATGTAATTGGCTCACTGCGTCCATCCATGAATGTGGCAATCTCGACATGCACTGAGGTGGCTGCTGTTGATGGCCTGATGACTACCTTTATTACTATCCTTTACTCATTACTCCTGTGCACATACACATGTACACAGAGAGGAAAAGCCTGTGCAGACTGGAGGGCTTCCATGTCTGATGAGCCTTCTGAGGACCTTTCCGACTTACCCACACGGAATCGCTTCAACCAAAAAACCCGAGAAGAAACGTCAAATCGCCCAAGGAATTGCTCGGGTCACCTTCGACCTCGTCTGTCGGGGCGTGTCCCGTCCATTCACCCCAAAACCGCGGAGATACTGTAGACTTCAGTGTGGGCCTTCTTGCGCCCCTCTGCGGCGTCCCTGTGCGTGAAAAGGCTCTGCCGGACCGGGTTGGAGTAGGACACCTCCAGCATGGCAAAGCGGTCTTCTTACGGGCCGGAATAGCAGACTACAAGTACGTTACCCTAGGAGCAACGCCACTCATTATTCAGGCGCCTACACTCAGTTCTCGTACGTTTCCTCGCTTTCGCTTTCAGAAGCTTGATTCTCTAATCCATGCGATCTGGGCCGTGTCGCGCGTGTATGCGTGCTCAGTTTCTATCTCCAGGGATTCAATCCGAACTTCAGGTGATTATGTGTTTAAAGGGTTTGTAAAATCATATTGGTAACAAGAGAAAGAAAGAGAGAGAAGGAGAGAGCGAGCTAGGGATACAGAGAGTACACAAAGTATATTTTGTCGCTGTACAGCGTGTCCAAAGCCGTTCTACCAGGCTCGGGTTCTGAATGTCGCAACATCCCCAAAGTGTCTAAGTACCCATGTAGTAGATATTTTGGGCCCCTAAGTACCTACCATGTAAGTACTTAGACCCTTTGGGATCCCAGTGTTTGTTGCACTGCCCATTCTGCCCGGAGTTTCGCCTTGCCCGCATCCACGAAGGTCATCCGCCTCTGCCAGGCAGAAGCATGCGCGAAACCCCGGAGCCCCTTAGAGTTACCCATGGGCCTCATAGTAGTTCCTTTTTGTGGCTTATATTTAGGATCCTATTAGGTAATCCCCACAAGGAACTACTTTGGGGTCCTATGGGTGTCGTGATCCCTAACGCCGGAAACACTTCACCCCGAAACCTTAAACGATAGTGGGGTCCCGAGCTACATCCACATGCTCTGCATCATGCCGAAGTCTTCCAGAAAGGACTGTCGTGGCGCGGCTGAAGTTTTCTGACTGTTATTCGATTGTCGTTGTCGTCGGTGGTGATGGTGGTGGCCGTTGCTGCTGCTGTTGTTCACAGTCTACCGCCGTCATGACAGTCGACTTTATTTTAACTTCATCTGATGTGTGCGGGACTGTGCATGTGGGGCCAGTAACCACAGTCCACAACCCGTGCCTGCAGCCCCAGCCCATCAGTGCGCGGGCCACCCCGCAGCCCAGGGTGCCAGCACCGAGGAGCAAGATCCGCAAATCCTGGAGAGCAGCTTGGCTTACCCTACCCTTCCAGGTACCTACTATATAGGGCCTTAGGGGCTCTAGTACCGTATATAAAGTACCTGGGGGGTTTGGGTTAGATGTGTTTAAAGGCTTGGGCCACGCGTCCTTCATTTTCTCCGGCTGCAACGACGGCAGCACTCGCCACTGCATCAGCTTGATGTTTAGATCCACTGCGTTTGCCTTAGACAGGGAAAACCGCCGGCAAGTGCAAAGGGAATTGAAGCGGCATTCGCGGTCAGGCAAATTGAGATCAGCCAAGCCGCTGCGACGGTTTTGGAATCGAGAAACCGGGTGAGGTCGGTAGTCGCAATTTTCCTGGGCGAGCTTGATAGTTCGGATTTCGTTGGTCTCAGGCACTGGCGAACCAGCGATTGCTGCAAAGAAACGACGTCTATCCGTTTTTCAGCCGATGCCGGGTACGACATGCACATACCGAGATTCGCTCTTGTGCAGTGAGTCTTCTTGCACGCCCCTTGGGGCACAGTACTATACACTACGATGGTAGCTACAACATTGCCTCGGGATGCCTGTGTCTGGTCTCACACTGCCACCGCTGGTGCTGCCAGCTTGTTGATGCTGCGAAGTTCGACATCGAAAATCAGGTCGGCCCCGGGAGGAATAGGGCCTTTACCTGCAGTCCCGTAGCCAAGGGCAGCCGGCACCTGCAGAGCAGCACGCTCGCCGAGGCTCATGTGGGGCAAGGCCATCTCCCAGCCTCGGATGACCTCTGAAGCGCCGAGCTCGAAGCCGAACTGGCCGTGGTCGAAAAGCGTGCCATCCGTCAGGTATCCTGCGTACCGCACGGAGAGAAGATCCTTCTGCTGCGGGAAGTGCTGCCCGTCTCCTGGCCTCACCTGCTTCAGCCTCAACCCGTTCTCCAGCACCAAGGCGGCGGGTGCTTTCGCAGGCGATGCCATGGACGCCTTGCGGGGAGTCCCGTCAGAGTCGGCCGAATTCAGGATAGTTTGCATCCAACTTTCGTCCGGAATCTCCCCGTGCTGCACTTGGTCCAAAAGCTCGGGACTGAAAATCTTCTTCAAGGCACTTGGGCTGCTGATGACTTTGGACATCGCCGGGTCCATCGCCGCCAGCTGTTGCACCAGGGGGTCTTGGTGCACGGCCTTCATGAGCATCCCGGTGTCATTGCTCAACTTCTGAATCTGCTGCTTTAC
>CAJNDV010033533.1:15305-34510 GCA_905221635.1 Symbiodinium sp. CCMP2456 | reverse complement strand
GACAGCAGTGTTCCAGTGGCTTGCTCCAATTGTAAGGTCATCAAGCTAGCTTGGCTCGAAGGGTCTGCTGCCCAGCTTTGCTTGTGAAAGCATCCCCCCAGTGTTTCTGGCTTCGACCGCGCATTTGGCTTTTCGCTCTGGCGCAGTCTTCGGAGCCTGGTAGGCCGCAGCATCAGATGGTCACGGCGAAGGTCGACCAGTTTTTGCAGTCCTCTCCCCTGCCGGCTCCCAAGACCAGGAAGTTTTCATCAGCGGTACATGTCCGCTTAGGATGACGGCTTGTTTCACTCTTGTGACTTGTGGCGACACCGGACGCCGCTTGTGGCTCCCAGCTTTAAGTCTGCATGTTGCTGTCGGTCAATGCTCTCGGTCATGCGAGAGCTTCGGTGCTGCAGGCCGGTTGCTGATGGTGTCGGTGCGCTGTCTCACTCTTTTGGTTGGACCATATGGTGGCATATCCTCGAGCTGATTACTATCATGTCGCATGCCGGTCTACAGCCGTTGAGCAGTTGGAAGTGACAGCAGTATGCCTGATACATGAAAAACTTATGAAGGCTTCTCGGTCTCGCCTCAGATTGCACAGTACGCAGTCTCGGCCCAGTCCTTGCATGATGCCAGTCAGAAAGCTACCGCATCACTCTAAGGCTCTAAGGTGTATCGGTGACGGTTGCATTGATGCAAGGGTGAACGCCCTTTGGCATGTTAGTTGCAAGATCGCAGTAAGAGACACACTCCAGAGGATTATGCAATCAAGGACGAGACATCCAATTTGTCGTCGTACGTCGAGTGACATCCGGACACCGAGTTTGTTCCACCTTATATCCAATTGAATGAAGCTCGAGTCTTCATGCTTCGCAGGGTGGCGGCTTTGACACCTGTGCTGCTCCTGTTTTGTTCACCGACAGTGGCAGAGAATTCAGAGGAGGCCCGCAAGAGCAATGGAACCTTTGCTTGGGAGTTTATCTTTAGTACTGATGCCTTACTATCTCTGCCTGCCTGAAAGGCCTACTTTGATGCACTTGCCATCCACCTCGGCAAAAATGCGTCCCTGGCACCATCCACGCCTTCCATGCGTGGAACACGTCGAGGCCTCCTGTAGAAGGTCATGAAGTCCAGGTGCGAATGAGTGTAACAATTCGGCAGAAGCTTTCGAGCAGTTGTGCCCCGGAGTATCATGTGACCCGGCTGCAGGCCACTGCACGCAATCGAACCTCTACAACTGCATGGGCAACACGAATTGCTGTGACCCAGCAGCTAAATGCTTCGCAAAAGATGCGAAAGTGGCAGTTTGCAAGACGCAGTGCACTCCAGGTAGGGGGCCGAAAACATGTCATCGCTGCCAAACGTCTGAGTCTTCTGAGATCTTTGGCGCAGGAATCCACCTAGACGATCCCGCACAGTGGCAGACTCCATGGTCCTGCGACATCGTCGGTTCTGGCCGGAATAGCGTTGCGGTCTCGGGCCAAAGCGAAAGCGAAGGCCGATGCTCCACAAGCTACAGAGGCAACTGCCTAAACAATCCGAATTGCTGTGATGGATCCTTCACCTGCTTTGAGAGGGATTCGGACTATGGTGCTTGTCTTCCCAGTTGCCGTGCCGGGATTCACTGGCAAGATCCTCCACAGTACAGATTTCCATGGTCCTGCAGGGCGGTTTACCCTGGAAATCCGAGTCCGCCTCCGCCGCCGGCGCCAAGTCCGGGAGGAGGGCAGTGCTCGGCCTCATATTCGGTGAACTGCAAGTGGAAGCCGGTCTGTTGCGAATCGGGCTTCCAATGCTACGAGAAGAACGGTGGCTACGGCGCTTGTTTGCCGTATTGCAACCCTGGCCTCCATGCATCGGAGCCAGTGCAATGGCGAACTCCCTGGACCTGCAGACTTCTTTCACCCGGCGGTTCCCCGGCACCACCGCCCCCGCCCCCGCCCCCTCCCACCCCTCCGCCGACCCCTCCTCCCCCACCGCCGACTCCCCCGCCAGCGGCGTGCACAGGCTCCTACGTTCATAACTGTGTGAGCAATCCCAGCTGCTGTGATGCCTCCTTCACGTGCTACGAGAAGGGCAACGGCTATGGAGCCTGCCTTCCCTCCTGCCAGCCAGGCATACACTGGGCAGAACCTCCCCAGTACCGGACGCCATGGTCGTGCCGAGTTCTGGGAGGTTCACCAGCACCTCCTCCCCCTCCTCCCCCTCCTCCGACTCCTCCCCCACCCCCTCCTACTCCAGCCCCTACGCCTGCACCACAGTGCTCGGCCAGCTACTCTGACAACTGCTTGAGTAAGCCGACATGCTGTGACCCAGCCATGACTTGCTTCATGAAGGATTCAGCCTATGGGCAGTGCTTGCCCTTCTGCGTTCCTGGCATCCACTGGAACGATCCACCTCGGTATCAGACTCCTTGGGCCTGCACACCCGTAGGTTCAGGGCCATCACCAGCACCTCCACCTCCAACTACAACTGCGCCACCTGCACCGCCGCCACCAACGCCCACGCCACCACCTTCGCCATCACCATCCCCACCAACGCCATCTCCGACTCCGGCACCAGGCACAGCCGCTTGCTGGGTTCCTTAAGTGTGCTAGGTAAAATTCAAGAAGGTAGCATGGAAGCTTCAGCAAGGAGCCATGGAAAGCAGGGGTCCAGAACCAAGCACCTATTGAACAGAGCAATTTCAAAGACTGTGAACCGCCACGGAGCTGACTTGAACTGGCAGGTGATCCCTTGGAGATTCCCTTTGCTGAACAGTCGCTACACAGTCCCAGCGGTGCCGACCTCCTTACCTTTCATATGTGCCTTGGTTACGTAGCAGATCCTTTTCTTTAGACCCAGGTCGGCCCTGAAACGGCTTCGCTGAGGTACCGAGCCCAAGGGCACAGCAGTTACCCGCCACTCAATGTGAACACCGGGAACCTGGCTGGTATCATGTGCTGCTCTCAAAAACTTCTGACTCTGAGCGCTATCGGAGATCGGTGTAGCATGGCGGAGCATGTGAGGTGGTACATTCAGAATGAAGTTGTCTCTGGCGCATACGGTTCTGGCAACAAGTTCGGCATCGAGAGGATCCGCCGCTTCAAGGCCGGGAGTGTAGTTTCTGTTCGGAGAAGCAGCTTTTGCAAACATTTCTGCTCTCTGAGGTCCAGATGAAGGCGACGCAGCCTTTGATGCTCGGCCTGCAACGTCTGCCAAACAAGCAGCAGTGCCCGCTGCAAGTACGACCTCAGCTTGTGGATCCGGAGCATGGGGCTCCTTGCATCCGAGGATCAATGCTGGCATGAACTTTGGTGTGCGTGTGGCATTCGACTTCGGAAACTGCACCGGGCCATCCTGCATTTACGATTGGAAGATGCTCGGCTCAACTTAAGCAGGGACAATGTCCCTAGCGAGTGACTGACGCTTGTTCGCAAACCATAGAGCTGCATGTCATGGCATTGTCGCTCGAGATTTCCTTCCTTGCTTAGAGCCGCACTTGCAGTTGTCAAAGTCACTGGTCTTGACGTCACCCAGGATTGTTTGAAGTTCTAGTACTGAGATTGTGCATCGGTGTTCTTTATTCACGGCAGGGAAATCTCTCAAAGCTTCATCTCTCCATCCCTTGCCCGGGTTGACAAGTTTCCCAATCTGGAGGCATTATGGCTACAACATTGGATGTAACAACCTTGGCTCCCTGGCATGACTAACTTCGGGACTCAGGGCAGGCTGATGCGTCTGGCAAGCTACCTCTTGTCTCGAATAACCGCTTGCCACGTGCGATGCGAGGCTCTTTTCCTTTTCCGAAGTACGAAACCTACTACCCTGGAGGAGTTTGGTGCGCCTGCAGGATTTTCGAAGACTATCTTGTGTTCTTGTGCTCAGCACCTGCTTGGGATGAGATCTATTTTCAGGTACAGCCTGCCAGGGGCCTGCCCACAAATGCCATACTACAGTCAAACTCCGCGGTGTCCGAAGCCCAGTTGGCCAATCGAGAGCTGATTGTCTCGGACTGCGAAGCCCGGAACCGAACAACCGAAACCCGAAACCCCCGACCCCAGAGCCTACCTCTAAAACTAGCCTAAAACCTTTGGGTTTAGGGTTTCGGGTTTAGGGTTACCTCCAAAAACCCTTAAAACTAGTCTAAAACCTTCGGATTTAGGGTTTAAGGTTTAGGGTTACCTCCAAAAACCCTTAAAACTAGTCTAAAACCTTAGGGTTTAGGGTTTAGGGTTACCTCCAAAAACCTATGTCCCCAAGGCGAACAGCTGCAGCCGGGCGGCAAGTGTGGCAGCCCAACGGGATCTGGAGACTGCCTCTTGGTGGAGGATCAGTGGGAGTTCCCTAAAATAAGGGGTACCACGGTTTAGGGTTTAGGGTTTAGGGTTTAGGGTTTAGGGTTTAGGCTCCTTATAATAAGGATCCTACTATTTAGGGTACTATACAAGTGGCTTGGGACTAGGTGGACTCGGTTTGGGGTTCCGGGTTTGGGGGCTGGAACCCCAAAAAACCCAAAGCCCTAAGCCCTAAGCCCTAAACCCTAAGCCCTAAACCCTGAACCCTAAACCCTAAACCCTAAACCCTAAACCCTAAACCCTAAACCCTAAACCCTATACCCTAAACCCTTAAACCGCCAAGACGGGGCCCTGAGCCGGCCCCAAGCTCTGACTGAAGAGCCTCCCATTGAGGCACCTGGAGCTACGAGGATGAAGGCTCTGATCTTGTCGGTTTAGGGTTTAGGGTTTAGGGTTTAGGGTTTTGACTTGCGGCAGCTCTCGGCTCATCATACTCTGGTGGTTTGACGTGGAGCGGGGGTTGGGGCTTGGGCGGTCGGAGATTTTGGCAGCGGCTTTCAGGGGGGGTGGGGGGGGGGGTCTTGTCTTGCAGTGAGGACTCCCGCCGTTCACATGAAGGGATTGCGGGCTAAGAATCTGTTTTCAAGATTTATAATATAATATAATATAATATAATATAATATAATATAATATAATATAATATAATATAATAGTATAATATAATATTATATAATATAATATAATAGTATAATATAATATTATATAATATAGTATACTATAATATCATATAATATCATATAGTATCATATAATATAATATAATCGTTCTTCATCTGGCCCCTTGTGCAGGTGAGCAGATCTGGCTTGGCGACGTTTACGGGGCCAGCAACAGCAGCATGCAGCAGTTTTGGAACAACAGTGCGGCGCTCGGGTGGACATTTCGCCTGCTCCATGGGATGGGAGTTCAAGATGGACCATAGAGCCTCTCAGGCAATTCTACAACCGCAAATGAGTTCAAGATCAAGATTGTGCGGGACCTGTTTGAGAAGAAGTATGGTGCGGCTTGGCACGGCATTGTTTGGCAGGCTGTTGTGTGGAGGACAATGCCAAAAATGTCCGGAGTCCCGAACCCCAGACTCAAGCACCAAAGCCAGGACTTCCCTAAACCCTAAACCCTAAACCCTAAACCCTAAACCCTAAACTAAACTAAACTTGAGCCCCTGGAGCCCGGACCCTCTTTGGCCCAGGCGGAGCTGCCAAACCCGCCATGCGATTTCAACTTCCAGGAGTTCTATCAAGGACAGGATCCCTCGACGCTGTTGTAGCGGTCTCGACCCCTGCAGATGTAAAGCCAGCCTCGTGCGGACGAAAGGCTGTTTGCAGTAGTGCTAGTTTTCTTTTGTTATGCTGGGGTGGCATGGAACTTAGTGTCATGCCGCCATAATTCGGCCTAGACCACCACATGAGTTGGTGGCAATTCAGCTGCTTCGGCCAAATCTGGCCATGCGCTGGCGAATCCGTCAGTGGCAACTTTCATTTTCTGATAGGTGCAGGGTAGCAAGGATGTGTGGACACTGGTGACTTGAGATCGCCTCCAGTGCAAGAACTTGCCTGCTGGAGGAGAGTCTTTTGCTGCTCGGTTCTGCTGTTTTCGTTTGTATGTCTCGACCATACGACTGCCTAGGAAATGAACCCGCTGAGAACGCGTCGTCAAAAGTATTTCGGGCTGTGTGTGTCCGTCTTGCTCGTGCTTTTGCGGACTCGCCGGCATTGGTCGTGATATCAGTTGAACATGTGACAGTTTCTTGTCGCGAGGCATTGGGTATTAGGTCTGGAGATCTACACAGACTTGACAACCGCTTGAGCCTCGGGAACGTACGGTTAGCTCTTGTCTGGCAGTGCTTAGTGTCCAGCCTTCTCAGGATATGCAGCCCACCATAGGACCTTCTATGAGCAGGTCGCATCGCGAGTCTCGTGTTCCGTGGAGCTGCGAGTTCTGGCAAGTTAGAGGAGAAGCCAGCTAATTTCGATGTTATAACCAGAACCAAGACCGCCTTCAAAATTCCAGTTACAGTTGCCTGGGCATCGTTTAAACATAAGAGAAAGCACTGTAGTCGAAGCTCGGTTAGAAGTCACGACGTGGGTGGCGCCGCTTGATGTTCCGGGACACATAGCGGACACAGGTGCTCCGAAGTAGGCCGAGGCCAAAGACAAGCCAGGGAAAGTTTAAGAGAGGCGGGGTGGGATCGTCGTTTCCTGTGGGTGGAAGCGGGGAAGTGGGGGTATCCGCCTGTACGCGCATGTGATCCTCTGGAGCGAACTAGGCGGTCTACTAGATCTGAGCTTTGAATGACCAGTCTGCTGGGTTGATGCCCCGATGCCCGGAATGCCAGGCATCGTAGGACAGCTTTGAGCTTCCGGGACACGGCCCTGCCACCGATCTTCACCATTGCCATCCAGACGCAGGGGGCTCGCGGCTCCCAGGACGGCTGATTTCGAATGCTGCGATGGCGGTCTGCAAGAGCCCCTTAGGCTGCAGCAGCTGAGCACTGGTGCCATAAATGTCCCGGACAAGAACGACGAGCGCCGGCTTAGCAAGCAGGCGCATAGCCTGGGAGGGCCCCCGATTTCTGCTTTGTTTGGCCTTTTCAGAGCTGCTCTTCTCGGTTGCAGGTCCTAAACCTTTCCTGCAACTGCCTATCCTTTGACTTCATGGGAACCATCCCGGATGACACCTCCGACGAGCAGGGAACTGCCGGAAGCCTACACATCGAGAGAGAGAGAGAGAGATAGACCGAGGCCGAGGAAGTGAGAAAAATGGGTTTCGGCGCCGGTGCTTCAGGAAATCTCTAGGCTGGGCTTTGAGCCACAAGAAGTGAGTTCAGGAAAGTTCATCACGCGAAGTCGCAGTCAGATAAGACCATTCACGCTGCTTTCCCTCGCAATGGGGCCCTGCGGCAGTGGAGTTCGACATCAGCCTGGTGTCTCTAACTCTTTGCATACTCAGCATAAGATGCATGGGCATTTGGTGGCAGAGTATTTCAGTCGCAGACTTCAACAACAAGATCACGTCCACAACCTTCACTTAATCGTTTTGCTCTCAAGGTCATGGTGCCACACAGTGCCTGCCTCAGATGCGACAAGCTCGTGCCCGTTATTTGCCACCCATCCTCGGCTCACATGTTCTCATGTCTGCGTTTTGATGTAAACTCTATGTGAATACCTTGAGCAGCGCCACGCTCGGAAACAAATATCGCGAGCAACTCTGATTCAACCCTCCGAGCAAATGTCGTGAAATGCTCGGTTTGTGTGCGTGCGCAGCAAGTGCAAGCTGGCTGGTACAGTGGGCTTTAAGATGACTTCAGGTACGTGCCTGTAAGTTCCTTACCATACTTAAGTGATGCCAGATGGGGATGCGAGGTTGGAGCATGCTGCGGGATGATGGCATTCCGAAGCTGTTCTTCGACATGTACTCCAGGAGACTGCATGCCCGGGCTGCCTTGCAGGACGTGCTGCTTGAAGCTGGAAACGATAGTGGCTGCCGGAATGCTTCGACCACCCCATGCAATATTGGCATCAAGTTGCTAGGGATGGATGGCAGGATTGACACGGTGAGCATCCGCTGCTAGACGTAACTTGCAGAAGCCGAGACGCTCCGAGCCAGAGGAGGGCAGTCCACGGCACGTAACCTGGAGATGTCGTAGGTTGCCACACTGCTGCCACATGTAATCCCTCGAGACCTTCCGTGCCGATGAAGCATGGAAGCCTCTTTGGAAGACAGCGACAGCCGAATGCAGGCGGAAGCGAAGGCGCGTTGCCAGAATGCCAGTCTCTCAAAGCAGGTCGAATCAGAGACCCACACAGACGGCCGATCAGGCAAGCCAAGTTCTGGGCGAGGAATCGGCCGGCGATGCAGGAGGCGCGTCGAAGTGATGTGAGAGGATGCAAGCGGATCCGGGTGCATCCGAGCAGTAAGCCTTTGGCGAACTGCTCGCCTGAGTCGTGGCAGTTGCATCCCAGCCTCGGCTGTGTGGTTCAAAAGCTGCCCAAACCGTGCACTGTGCCCATCATGCAGAAGAAGAATAGCCACCACATTCGACCCAGGTGAACAGTGTGAAGAGCAAAGCTCAACATGTCTGGCTGACAATGATGGTACTCGTCGCAGCTGTGAGTGTCGGGTGCTGGCTTTTTAGCTCGAGGAACCTCCGTCCGGCCAGCGAGGGAAAGAAGCTCTCAAGCGCCTCTTGGACGAGCACGTGCCTGCTACGGCATGATTAGTAGCTTAGTAGATGGTTTGGTGACGAGCAAGCTCGAGCAAGCGTGTCTGAATGGAGTCTAGGGAAATGGAAGTCACCCTGTTGCCTCCGCCTGGGATCCACGTCCACAACCCTGCATCCAGCTCGAAAGCTGCCTGTTGTGAGAGCTCAGGGACCCTGCGCCGCCAAAAGCCAAGTCGCATGTCAAAGCCTCGGCGAAGGCAAGCCCTGCATGTTGCATGGTCGCAGGAGACGCGTCGGAAGAGATCTTGCGCCATCTTGCGACCATCGTACATACAAGTAGTAGCGACAGCGGCAAAATATCAACACTAGTTACTTGCCCTAAACCCTAAACCCTAAACCCTAAACTGTCAAGGACATGAGGCCGGTCCGGCTGAGGCCATGGAGGAAGACGGCAGCCTCTCGGACGCACAGGGCATACCCTCTGTGAGCCTCGCTGGGCAGAGCCCGCTCTCTTTATTGATGCGAGCATTAGAGCGAGGTGAGTTGCTTTGGGGTCCGCGCTGAGAGAAGAGGGAAGGTAAGTTTGCATTCCAGGATGAAGTGCGCAGTGAAGTTGAAGCTGCAGACCGGATCCTCTTCGAAGGCCGGGGACTGCACGGGAATGCCATGCCATGGGATGCATTTCGCCACTGTTTCGCGAGAACCTCCCGAGGGCAAACCGCTGCCGCCGCTGCTGCTGGCATCGATGCGGCCGCTTTGCGCTTCTTCTTTCTAGCCTTGCAGACCGTGGAGGCGGGAGGTGGCCATGGTTTGATAAGGATTCGGGCGGAACCCTGGGTTTGAATACAAGAACTCCGATGAAGAGTCCTCGCCGCATCTCGGCCCGACAGGAAGCCTCCGCCGCGCTGCCGGGCCGAAGAGAATTGGAGAGGTCGCTCGATGCTCTGCGTCAGGCCGGATGTTCGCAGCAAAAACTTGGTTCCACACCAAAGACGGGGCAAATCTTGGGCAAGGCGGCGACTTCCTCGGCTTCCAAGGAGGAAGTGAACTCTGCACCTGAGCTGCAAAGAATCCCACACGTGTCGCAGGTCAGTCGCCCCAGCTGGCGGGTTTCACTGCCACAAATCCCCTCCAGCCGGATGCCTGACATGTTGTAGTGATCGTCTTCTCTGGAGTTGCCAAGGCCTTGCAGGCAGCATCCACGGCTGTGACAGCGGCGGGTTTGGAGGCCACAGCGGGCTCATGACAGCGAACTCTTTGATGCGTGAATGTTGATGTTCCAAAAATGCTGTGAATGTGAGGTGTCGCTGTCACGAGCTCCTAAGCAGGATCTCTGCCACCAGGCTCGAGAATTTATTGTGAAGCTGCGGATCATTCATTGGGCTGATGTTACTGCGCGATGACTGGCGATAACTGTTGCCGCGCCAGGTGCTACCCTGGCTGCTAATTGGTGGCTGGGCGGCACTTGGCCGCGACTGCGACGAGCTGCGCCGCCGATCGGTGACGTCCGGATCTCAGGGGACGTCGCCGTTCGAGCCTATGGCTTCAGAGGACACTGGAGCTAGGGCAGCAAAATTGCGATTAAGCCGGTTCAACCGTGTCTCACATCGATGGTTTCCAAACCGAACTCGGGCAGACATTCGGCCGCGATGCGAGGCACGTCGTCTCCATCATTTCAGCAGACCAGCGAAAGCTGCCAGAGCGCCTTTCCGAAATTTAGCGCGCCAGATCTACCTTGACCAAAGAGGGTGCAAATGTACATATAAGTACATATATAGGGGCATATATATATATATATATATGTATATATATGTCTGTCTGTCCGTTTGTCGGTTTGTTTGTATGTGTATGGTCAGAGGCGTCGTACAGGGGCTCTAAGGGTTCGTGCCTTCGAAGTGAAGCTGTTGGTTGGGTCAGGTTTGTGCAGGGCCACCTGCACATCTTTTCCTTCGACAGCGAAGATGCCGCGCAAAAGCTGCCTGGCCGAGACATGTCACAAGCATGGGGCCGATGGGGCCGGCACCAGGGCCCATAGGGAGGAGCGTAGCTCACTCAAGTTACTTGCAGGCTCAAGGCAGCGAGGTTGCGATTGGCATGCATTGCCTCCGCAAGCCAGTGGCACAATGCTCTTGCGATAAACATCGCAAGGGTTGGCGATTGCAGCTACTTTGCATCTGTTGCAGGCTTGGGGAGCGCTTCCCAGACATTTGCCGCTTCATCGATGGACGCGGCGAGCGTGGCAAAGTCTACGTCCACTGCGGCGCAGGCACGGGTGTCATGTCTGATTCCCCAATCTCGGGCTTTCAAGCATCAAGAAGGTAAGCCCTCGCGGCCAAGCCCCGGCTGTGCAGAGTGCATGGGGATGTGAGGGTGTCGATTGCTTGCTGGCGAGATCTGCCCCGGTTTGGAGGCAGATTCTTTGGATGATATTCCGAGTTCCACGCATTCCCTGTGTTGGGACGAATCAGCCAGGACGTACCGGTCAGTGCCTTCTTTTGCTGTTGTTGTTCCCATTGCTGTTGTTGCTGCCGCTGTCGCCGCTGTCGCTGCTTGCTGCTGCTGTTGACGCTAATTTCGCTGTTGTCGTCGTCGTTGCTGTTGTCGTCGATGATCATGGTGATGTGCGTCTTGTGCTCGTTGTCGCTGTCGTGGTCGCCTTGGCGGCGGTGGTAATCGTCTTACCTGCTTTTGTTCTCTTATCACGTCTTCTCTACTACCGGTGCCTCTAAGGTTCCCCCCTTCCTTCTAGCAATTCCGTGTCTGACTTGGCCCTGGTTAGCCCAGAAATTGCTCCCACCCGAGTTTTCTGCCTTTTTTTCTTGGGGCGAGGCAATGAAGGTATAAGTGGCTGCGCTAGCTGCGGTTTGTATTTACTTGCATCCTGGCCTTGCTGTTGCCTTTCCAAGGTGCCGGGTCTGCTAGCAAGAGTTTGGTGGTTCAGCATTTGATGTATGGGGGTTTCCGAAAATAGGGGACCCTAAGATAGTACCCTAAATAGTAGGATCCTTATTCTAAGGACCCCCAAACAAGGTATCTCGTATGTTCGGAAACTCCCGTATGCTGTTTGTATGCCTTGACACAAGCTGGGGTATTGCTGTTGCTTTTATGTACTGCCGTGCCTGTTGCACTAGGCTGTATCCCGCTCGCTCTGGTACATTTCCCCATGCACGGAGCTGCGGTTCCGTAAGGGCACAACAAGAATGCGCGCTTTCTCATTATCATTCTGGGCCAGTTGAAATTTTCGCGCCGACAGGTTCTCACCCACTGCAGGAAAGAGCATAAACAAAGAGATTGAGTTTGCCCGTAGAGTGTAGAGGTGATACACCCGTGTCTGGCCGGTAGAACGCCGACCAGTAAAAGGTCGTGTTGAATCCAGTAGGCGAGTTTCATTCGTGTGCCATCGGGCAGAACCTGCAAGTTTATGATCAACCAGCAGCATTGGAGGTATTTCTCGTGCGCCCACTGCTGCGGCCAGCACCTGGTCTGCAACTCGCACAGTTGTGTGTCAAGGCCCTGCGCTTTGGTTGACAGACTTGTTGCGATTGAGGTTACATCATGTGGAAGCTGGGCGTTTCTGCTGCTGTTGCCATCAGACTAATTCGAGCCGCTCGCCCGTGCATTCGCCCGAACGTGGGCTTCGTCAGGCAGGTGAGTTTCGACCGTGACATGTCTGCACGGAAAGGAGCGAGAGAAGAAGCAAGCCACTTCAAATACTTGCCTGGCAGGGAACTTCAGAAATGGGAGCCTTGCTTGCAGAATCCTGTCGTGATGACGCGAACCAGGCTGATGATGTGGGTGAGTCCCACGATACGAGTGGTGATTGTGGTGGTGATGACGTTGATGCTGTTGATGTCGTTGATGTCAGTGACGTCGGTCATGACGATGACGATGGTGACCATGGTGGTGGCGATCATGGCGGTGATGTTGAGGAAGATGGAAATGACGACGACAGTGATGATCAATGCCAGTGTCGATGCTGATGATGCTGCAGAACATCTCGCTGATGTGGGTACTTGTGCTATTACCATAACGGTTGTGATGACATCGTAACTGTGATTGTCAGGGTGATGGTACTAAGTGCTAGTCCTTCTTTCCTGACTGCGTTGAATGTGGAGTTGGGTTGGTGGTGCTGGTGTTGATGCTCCTGTTGCCAAGGGGGAGTTGATGCTAGTAGTGCTGGTGCAGGTGGTGCCGTTGGCCTTTTGGTGTGCCTGTGCCGCGTGGTGGCGGTGATTTCTCAAGAATGATGTGCTTAAAAAGGATTGCTTGCAGATTTCCCACAGTTTGCTACCAAGGAGAAGAAGATGACAGAGCTACAAGGATTTGCATCGTGTGCATGTACGGCAGGCAACCGGTTGGCTGTCGCCGGTTTATGTCAGAATTCATGAGCATTTTCTGCAGCTCTTGTGCCGCGAATTTCGTAGTTTGCTTTTGGCGAAGCCACCTGCAAGAACAGAAGAAAGGGTGCGACACCGAAAGACCCAGACTGTCTGCTTCCATGGATCTCTGTTGCATCTGGCCACTGATTAGCTTGCGCCGTGTCTACCTGCTTTCCCGAACTCGTTGGTGCCGCGTTGCCAAATCGAACCACACAGGAAAGGGCCGCGGGCCTTACACTTGAGCAGAAGATAAATAGTACATCATGTTATGTTATATCCCAGTAGACTATTTTAATACTAACGAAAATATCATCTTACTCTTTTTTTGTATTATAGAAGTGCAGTCATGAAGCTCGGCCTCGGATGCATGGCCTTGAGAACAGGCGGAGCATTGCCGGGGTCTCGGTGCCTGGGAGGCCCTGCGACGATGCGCTCGCGGAGATTTTGAGATCCGGAATCGGTTAGTGCAAAATGGCCTCGGAAGCTGCGGAAAACTTTCCAGCTGAGCCTCCATCGACTCCTCTGGCGGCTCTTTGGATTGCGTTGATTGTTTCCATATTCGTCGTCGCTGGTATTGACTTCTGCTGCATCAATGGGTCTGGCCGTTGTGCTTGCATGCCTACATATGGAAAGCAGATCTTACTCTGGGTGTTGGCTGGGCTTGGTTTTGCAGCCTTCGTTATGCAGGCACTGGGAGCGGCGGCTGGAGGCAGTTGGATGTATGGTTACTTCCTGGAGTACATGCTGTCGATCGACAACTTGTTTGTCTTTCAGTTGGTCTTCAAGGGCTACTCGACTCCCGAGTGCCACGTGGATAGGGCCCTTTTCTGGGGTATCGCCGCAGCCGTGCTCCTTCGGCTGGGTTTCTTTGGCATCGGCACAGAAATTCTGCAGCTTGGGCTGGTGGCGAGGATCTTTTTTGGCCTCCTCCTCATGATCTCTGGGTGGAAGGCCGATGCAGCATGCAGCGTAAGCCGTAAGCGTTGCCCGTCTTTGTTTGTTCTTTCAGCTATGTGACTCTTGTGGTCGTGGTTCAGGCGTTTTCCGATTCGGAAGAGGAGGATGATCCAAGCAAGAATCCTGCTGTGAGATGTATCGCCCGGCTTCTCCCTTTGCACGACCAGTACTCCGAGCGTGCAGTCTTCTTCGTTTGGGTGCCCAAGCACTCCACGAAGCATGCCGCGGAGCCCACTGTGCTTGGCACCCCCGGAGCTGATGGGGATGGAATCCGCCTGTGCCCTGGTGGAGAGCTTGTAGAAGCCACAGGGGTGGTTGTCAAAATTATGGTCCCTTTATGGGTCCGTAATATAATACGGCACTTAATATTTAGGGTACCCAAAAAGGGACCCTAATTTTGACAACCACCCATATTTTCTTATGGTCCGTATACTTGGCCCTATTTTTACCTGTGCCCATCATTCAACTCCAAAGACCTACTTGTAGTTGTCAAGGTCCCATACCCCTTGTAGGAACCCTCAAAGGAACTCTGTTTGCTTCAAGGCTAAGAGACTGCACCCTTTGTGTCCGCAGCTTTTGCACCGCCAAGGAAGGACATGGTAGATGGCGAAGATGTCGAGGCCAGATCGTTACCGTGGGGCCACGGTTTAGGGTTTAGGGGTTTAGGGGTTTAGTGTTTGGGGTTTTAAGGTTTAGTGTCCAGGGTTTAGGGTTTCAGGGGTTTAGGGTTCAGGGTTTGAGCCTGAGCCTTTCAGGCTGAGAGGGTGGCGGAGATGCACTCCACGGAGCCGAGGGTGTGCAAGGTGACCACTGCTGTCACGTCAACAGCTCAGAAGAAGCATGCGGCTGGGTTTCAGGTGACACCACTTTTCCTGGTGGTGCTCACCCTGGCCATCATCGATGTCATCTTTGCCGTTGATAGTGCGGCAATCTCAGCATGCTAGGAAAGTGTTGCTCAAGGAAGATGTAGCCGGAGATGCTAGCGTCGACATCTGCAAAAGGTGACCGCAAAGATATCTTCGGTGGTGGGCTTTCATCCCGATGCAACTGCTCGGATGTTGGCAAAATGTCTTCTATCCTGCCTGCTTCTTTGGTTCGTTATTGCGGTCGCAGAGCCTTAAGTCCGGGCTTCCTCGCAGCAACTCCCAACTCCAGACTCCCAACGCTACTCCTAACCCATAAACAGGCCGGACACCCTGAGCCTTGAGAACTCTGAAGCCGAATGCGTCATCTGGTGACTTTAGTGGTGCGGGTTTCGAGAAACTCCGAATGGAGTCACCGAGAGTAGGCGACTAGCAGTGATGGCTCAAAGAGCCTCGTAGAGTCCCGGGGTTCCACGATATGGGGGTTTCAGAAAATAGGAGACCCTACTATAGTACCCTAAATAGTAGGATCATTATTATAAGGACTCCCAAATAGGATAGCCTAATCTTCGGAAACTCCCATATTCCAGCTCAGGTGAGCTTCTTCTTGAATCTCTCCTCAAGTGCCTTTGCGATGTTCGTGCTTCGAAGCCTCTACCTGGAGCCTTGGACAGTTTACGCTTGGTGTACTTTCGGGTCCTTGCGTGGGCTGCTGTAGAGAAGGCCATCAAGAAGAAGGAGGCACATTCAATGCTTCGAAGCCATGTCCACCCCCATGCAGTCGCTAATCGGCAGATTGACCACTGCTGGAGATGCAAAGGTAGTCGACCTGCTGACGCACATGTTCCGCTTCCTTCCGCAGCTTGCTGCAAAGGTCTTAACATCTCAGTGTCTTGTGTTTTTGAGTTTCATGGCGGCTCTTGGGACTTCAGTTTTGCTGCAGAGGGTGTTTATTCACGATCAAGAGGGAGAACAGGGAGGCACGATCAGACATTGCAAAGCCCTGCAGATGTATATACGTACACCCAAGAAGCTAGCCGCCTCATGTTAAAAATGTACAGTAAATCATCGGAATCATAGGGACAAAGGGTATCATCATATTTCTACATGTTATAACCATAAAAGTCATTTCAAGAGTGAAGAAGTCCCGGGAGCCCCTCGAGTCGGCGGGCGCTGCCCGCTTTGGATGGGACTTCGCAGGTACGGAGTTGGTGCTGTGCTGCTCTTTATCGGCTTGAAGCTCATCGTCTCGCATTGGTTCGAGGCACCTTGCCTTTAGGGTGTTGGGTGTCGGGTGTAGGGTTTAGGGGGTGTAGGGTTTAGGGTTTAGGGTTTGCTACATGAGCTTCAAGGAGTAGGGACTCGAAGCCCTTGGAACTTGAATCCGAGGTGGGCATGCTGCTGTCGTCTGTGCTGATTCTCAGTCTTCTGCTCCCTTGGCAGCAAGAGCCGGTGGGCGCTGGTCCAACACGACCACTTCTCTTCGCAAGGTGCTATCATAACACGATAATGGAACTATAATAGTACTATAATAGTATGATAATATTATTAGGCTGCTTGCCATCGTTGCCTCCGTGGTTTTCCCGAAAGCCGACGAAGAGGATCCTCCACACGCGGAAGAGGAGGAGCCCCAGAGAGAGGTGGCACCCTAGGGTTTAGGGTTTAGGGTTTAGGACCCTAAACCCTAAACCCTAAACCCTAAACCCTAAACCCTAAATAGGGTTTAGGCTTTACGAAGAGTGTGAGATCCCGATGTCAGGAGCCCGAAGCTGCTCCGGACTTCAATGCGCATGAGGGAGAGCCTGGTTCACTCTGAGGAGCCGAAGGCTCTGATCTCCCAGAGACTCCAATATCCCTTAATTAAGGAATATACCTTAAATTATAGTAGGAACCCTAATAAGATTTAAGGTATATTCCTTAATTCAGGGATATTGGAGTCTCTGAGCTTGTCTAGCTTTAGAGTCTCTGGACGATGCGTTGCTGAGGCCCAAGGCCGGGCCACGCAATTTTCCCCGTGTCTCACCCATTGCATCAAAAAGGCGAAGAAAGGCTCAGAGAGGAAGTCCCTAAACCCTAAACCCGAACCCCTAAACCGGCTCAGAGAGGAAGTCCCTTGTTGCATGAAATGCCGACTTGTGCAGGAGTTGCACTTACCAGTGGATGGAGTGCGCTCAATTCTGCCTGCCCCGCTCCCAGATGAAACTGGAAAGAGACGCAATACGGTCATGCTCGTGAACCCGATGATCTCTGTCAGGCAATTCCTCGTGCTGCTAGCCGCCTTACGGCGATCCTTCTTTCAGAAGGAGCTGTCTGGTAAAGTTCTTATAGGTAACTTGGCGGCAGCTGGTAGTTTGCTTCCGGCGATGCCCAGGAGGAAGATCGGACGCGGCTCTTGGCTAGCATGATGCAGGCATCCGGGAAGTGCTGCGCCCTTGACATGAGAACTGCTTTGCAGACTGCTCTCTGCCGAACAGGGGACGACAGCCATCCTTGCCTCCAAGATGGGCTTGCAGGAGTGGCAGGGGGTGGGGAGGACTGTGAGGCAACGTGGGCCTGCGCAGGAACATGCCTGCTACCACGAGTTGTGTCGCCTTCTGGGCAAGATCAATGTGAAGCTGGCCTGCTTGGGTGTGGTTCACGTGGCTCCAAACTCCAGTCAGACAAGTAACCACGCCCGGTTAACTGGGTGGTCCCGCAGGCGGACGCCGAGCATTGATGCGCAGCTTCCAACCGGCAGTTCTGTTTCGAGGTTTCGAACGGAAGTAGACTCTACACCCTCAACTCAACAGCAAGACGGTTTCGCACTGCCGAAGGAATTTGCAGCTTAACTCCGCATGGCCAGGCAACGCATCAGCTTAATGAGCTGTGTGCAAACGAACAGCCGGGAGCTCAAGATCGTCTTCGGTCGTTGAGAGAAGATCACTTCCCTGTCTTTTCGATTATAATAAACGGGGGTCCTGTCTGCTGCTTCTTTGTTGCAACTGGACGAGATCGTAGGCTGCGAACCAATTAAGCAGAGGTTTAGAGAGCCCCACTTCTCGAAAGGCTCCAGTGAAGGTCATGCATTGCCGCTGCTCTCATTCGAGCTTCGGCCAAACGAAGCTGAGAGAGCAGGGCCAAGGACTCCAAACGCAAAATCTGAAACCCAGAACAACCCTAAACCCTAAACCCTAAACCCTAAACCCAGAACACCCTAAACCCTGAACCTTCACCGTCTTCTCGCACAGCGAGGTTCCAGGCGTGGATCGAGCAAGTGTATGGCTTCACCATGGACAGCCTCCGGCAGCTTGGCGAAGAGCGGAAGCGTGAGCATAGCTTCGGGTTGCTAAGCTAGTCTCAGAAGGGGCTCCGACTCAAGGCAACAGATTTTGGTCCTGGTTGCTTGGGAGCCCAAAGTGTGCATTGCTGCAGCTGCAACAAGCCAAGGCGGTGGGAAGTGATGCCGAACTCGAAGCACTACCTTCTGGGCTTTTGGGCAGCCATGGTTAGTCCCGTGATCCTGCTGCAGGCATCTCCACGGAATGCCCTTTTCATTGCCACGGCTCCTGGCACTGCCTGGCACAGGACAAGGCTCCGAAAGCCCTCGAGAGCTTCATCCAGCAGGCCAGGGGTTCCAGGGAGCTTCGTCTGCTCTGCCACGGGTTTCCACAGCAGCTGAAATTGAAAGCTCTTTGGGAAGGTGACCGTCGCTTACGTAGAATCACGCCTCTTCATGGCAGAGGCGCCTACATTGAAGTGCTGCTTCTTGCAACAGGTCTGTCCAGTGTGAGGAGTGTCACCGATTTTTTGTAACGGCAAGGACAATTTTCTTCAGGTCGCACGAAGCCATCTTCCCAGTGGCTCGAAATTGCTTTCTTGTCAGACCTTACGAGATTCAGTTGCATGTGTCAGCCAAGTCAGTACTTGTTCCTCTTGTATTGTCAAGCATCGTCGGTTAGCAGTGTTTTCGACTGGACAGTACCACTACTACCACCACCACTACCACAACCACAAACTGCCACCACCACTGACTGCCCCAACACCACTAACTGCACTGCCACCCGCCACCACCCCCGCCACCGCCGCCGCCGCCACCACGACGACCACATCGACCACAGCGACCACAGCGACCACAGCGACCACGACGACCACGGCGACCACCACGACCACAACGACCACCGCGACCGACGACCACAACGACCACCATCACCTCGACCACGACCACGACGACCACGACGACCACGACGACCACGACGACCACGACCACCACGACGACCACGACGACCACGACGAGCGCGACGAGCGCGACGAGCACGACACCACCACCACCGCCGCCACCACCACCACGATCACCACGACCACCACGACGACCACCACCACCATCACCACCATCACCACCATCACCGTCACCACCATCACCACCATCACCACCATCACCACCGTCAGCACCCCCACCCCCACCGCCACCACCACCACCACCACCACCACCACCACCAACACCACCACGACCGCGACGATGACGACCACTACTACCACCACTACTACTGCT
>CAJNDV010033533.1:0-15205 GCA_905221635.1 Symbiodinium sp. CCMP2456 | reverse complement strand
CCCCCCCACCCCCCCACCCCACCCCCCACGCCCTGCGAAGTAGAAGAATCAATGAATCTGTCGGGGCGCCGAGTGGGACCCGTGTCTACTACTACTACTACTACTACTCCTGCTGCTGCTGCTACTACAACAACTACTACAACTACTACTACTACTACTACTACTACTCCTACTGCTACTGCTACTGCTACTGCTACTGCTACTCCTGCTACTCCTACTACTACTACTACTACTACTACTACTAGTACTACTACCACTACTACTGGAGCACTAGCAATACCACTGGTGCTTGTTCACTACAACTCCCCATGCTACTACCACTACCACTGCCAAAACCACTGCCACGGCCAGATGGCTACCACTACAGGCATCACCGGCACTACTACTACTACTACTACTACTACTACCACTACCACTACCACTACCATTACCAGTATCACTATCGCTGCGACGACGACTACGACGAGCACTAGTCACCAATACTACAGGAGCGCTAGCTGTCATTCTTCTTCTTATTGTCATGATTAGTTAAAGACTTAGTAGTACCATTATTGTTTGTATTATGGGGTATTATGGCACCACCACGCATCAAAGAGCACTTCGGAGACAGTCGAAAGGGCCACCATCATTAGTATCATTATTGGCATGAATGCTCTGCTTCTACTTCTTTTTGATGTTGATAGTGCTCGTGGTCATTCCTATCATCATAATTGTTGGTATCGTGGGCATCATTTCCGTTGTCATTCTTGCCGTATTTCCAGTATTGCCGAGATGTCTTCCCGGCCATGCCCGAATTCCTGCGACACTTTCGTGTATCTTCCGCGCGAGGGCAGCTCCCTTCCGGCTTGCTTTGGGAAGAACTCTGACCGACCATCCAATGAGGAGCACTTGGTAGAGCACCTGCCGCGGGAAAGCCAAGCGCCGCCCAAGGTGAAGTGCACATACATTGAGATCCCTCAGGTTGCAGAGACCCTTGCCGTCGTGCTTTCGAAGCCCCGATGGATGTGGGGCTGCGAGATGGGTGCAAACGAGTTTGGTGTTGTCGGCGGCAACGAAGCCGTGGACACCCGAGCTTCTGCAGAGCTTGGGTCGGATTTGCGGCTTCTGGGCATGGACTTGCTCCGACTCTCTCTGGAGCGCTCGAAGACGGCTCGTGAAGCGATGCAAACCTGCGCCGGACTTCTGGAAGCTCACGGGCAAGGTGGAGGATGTGCGGAAGATGATCCTGGATGGACATATGAGAATGGCTTTATCTTCGCAGACTCCTCTGAGGCCTTCGTATTGGAGACAGCTGGCACGTCCTGGTGGGTTGCAGAGAGAGTGCCCAGAGGGAGCTGGAGGAACATCTCAAATGGGATCTCTATTCGCAGCAACATTTTTGCCATCCATCCTGGCCTCAAGGAGCACTGCAAGTCTAAAGGGTGGTGGGATGGCCAGGATCCCTTTGACTTCAAAGCTGTGATGACAGGAAGGGCTTCGACCGCCGCGCTGGCACCAAGGGGCCGTGAGGCAGCAGGTGCTCGAATGCTGGAGGCTTTGGCGGGAGCAGCAGAGGCTCCTCGCTGCTGCCCGAACGATCTGCTGAGACAGATGGCAGCTATACTGCGAGATGAGAGGTCGGGTATATGCTTCCGGGACCTGCATGGCTTTAATTCCACGGGGAGCCAGGTGTCATTACTGGAAGGCCAAGCTGGTCTTCACTTCTTCACCTGTTGCAGTGACCCCCTGGTGGCCGCCTACAAGCGGTTCGATTTCCGAGAGGCCTCCAAAGATGGAAGCTTGGGGCACTTGAGTCTGCAACTTTGGCAGCTGCGGCGGAAGCTGGCATTGCAAAGAGCCCCCCTGCCTGGACTCGAGGAGTTCTTGGCCCTCCTGGAAGAGAAGGCGATGGAAGGCACTGCTTCCATGGTAGCTTTGCTGCAGGAAGAGCTCGCCATGCTACAGCAACTGGTGCCAAGCTAAAAGCGCCGCTGCCCTGGAGCTGTGAGTTCGGGCTTGGGGCTTTCGCTTCAGCCGGGCTTATGTTCTTGTGTTCACACGCGCTTAACTTCTGGCACGGCACACAACTTGGCACACAACCCAATTCTGCATTAAGGTTTTTAGTCACGTGTTTTGGTGAAGGAACGGTCTGGTGTGCTTAGCTCGATGACCTCTGGGTCGCATGCGGACTCCACCAGATGCGGCACAGCATGTAATCTCGCAGCGGATGGGTCTTGCACACAAGCTGACGAAAGCGCACGCGTTCGACACTCGCACATGTGGAAAGAACATGCCGAGCAACATGTTGTGAATAGACACTGGTACGTATACACACCCTCGCTCTATCGAATTCTGTATATTCTTGCACGCTTAGCGACGTCACGACGTCCCAACCTTGCCCGACACTACAGCTAACGGGAGGCGTCTGCAGACCCCGCGGCCTGCAACGACTGGGACGACCCGCTCGAGGATGAGGCGCATCTGTCGGAGCTCGTGGCTCCGTTTGCCCATCCGCCGTTGCGAGGTGCTTAGAGCGGAGCAGCTGGAAGTGCTCTCCAACTTAGGGCGATGCCGCTACCAGGACTCGGGGCATGCTATAATTCAAGGATGTCTGACAATTATTTCTTGCACCAAAGTGCCAGGGGGGGCCTTGACATGAAAAAAGTACCTTCTGTAGTGCTTCAGACTCCAAAGCTGCCCAAATCTTGCTGAACAGAGCCAGGACACAGCCCAGCACATCATGAAGCATTTTGAGGAGACCTCCAGGCGGGGAGCGGGTGGTGCCCGGATGGTGCGGCCATGATGTTGCCTCTCAAAACCCTAAACCCTAAACCCTAAACCGGCGAGTCCCTGGCCGATGAAACCCTGCATGTGCCCGTACATGTCCGGACCCGTTTCAAGCGGTTCGCCTCTGGTGGAGACCGTTCTTGAAGGTTGGGACAGCAAGGTGTTGTGCCACAGCGGGTCTTCGAGAAGAAGATGACGTGGATGCCTCACTCGAAAGCCTCTGAGTGTCTCGGAGTGTTGTGCGGCAGAAACCGATATTCTAGCCCTCAAGGTAACCCTTCTAGAACCCTCTGAGTAACCGTTGGCTTGCTTTCTGAGGTGGCTGGTTTACATGATGGGGGCGTTAGTTGGTGGGCATGCCTCTGCCAAGGCCGGTCCAGAAGACTGGCGCCTTTTTTCTTTTCTACTTTAGATTCTTTAGATGGTAGCATATCATAGTACATTATGGTGTATCAAAATATATCATGGTATATTGTCGTTGATTCTGTCTTTCTTACCATCGCGTGCTATGGTGCACTTCTGGTCCTTGTGCGAGCATCCTTTAACCTGCGAGGCCAACCGGACAGACACGGACTGTGCCCCCACGCACGTGGTGAATGGTCGCTCGAGCACGCTTGCATTCCAGCAAGAAGCGTGGAGGGAACCCTGCCTGCAGCACACATCTTGACACATCATCGGAAGATAGAGTGGGATGATGGCTATGGCGGTGACGACGACGGCAAGGACAGTGCACATGATGATGACGATGACATGGACGACGACGATGATGCTGCTGGTCATGGTGATGATGATGAAGTTTGCGCTGTTGTTGCTGTTGTTGATGGTTGCGATGATGATGATGGTGATGATGATGATGATGATGATGATGTTATGAAGTTGGATGATACTTCGCCGGCAAATGGTTTCCCGTACTAGATGTATAAGATGCTGCGAAGTTCTGTGGATGCCACAAGCAGAGTCAGCACAGATGATTGCTGTTGCTGTTATGTGGCCCTCTAGGATTCCTTGTGAATGCTTGGATGCACGGAAATTCCTGGAAGCCAGGTGAGCTGGCCGGGCGCATCTTCCGTCTGGTGAACTTGACGGACTGCACAACATGTACGGCTTGCGTGGCCTCGTCGTGATGTTTCACGTGTGATCAAGTGGAGTGTGCTGTCTTGGCTGTTTGCAGGTGCGCTGATAACCAATTACCAGTACCAGCTTGTGCATTTCGTCTACTACTGCTGTTCTTTTTTCTTGCATCTTTCTACATGGTGATTACGATGTTACTGACATTCGGTCTCAACCTATCCACGGAGGCCACGCCCGACGGGACGTGTGCAGGTAGTGTACAGCCAAGCTCCAATGCGAATGGTTGATGATCGATAGATGCCGTATTGAGCCAGATGGGAGCAGTATGCCAGTCTGGCACAGCATGTTGGCTGTCCGCTCCTACTAATGGTGTCCGTGACCCGATGGCATAAGCTGTGTCAAAGCAAAGGACACACAGTGTTGAGGGTCAATGGCATGTGCCAGGACCAGCAGAAGGAGACATCCGAGGGCCTAGAGCTCGCGTGCGCCGGGCTGTGACGGGTGGCAATTCAGCATACAGAATTTGTGGCCGCAGTCTTCCAGGTACTTGTACTTCTTGGAGCAGTTCAGGAAGGTGTATATTGGCGAGCATGCCAAGCAGGTGGTTCAGCAGCAGGCACGGCTCATGTCGATGTTGTCCTGCTTACTCCCTCAATTTCGTTTCCAACACTCGGCACGGTCCTAACGGCTGCACTGCTAGCAGCAAAGATTGCACTTAGTGATGTGCGTGTGTGTGTGTGTGTGTGCGCGTGTTGGAGTTGTCGCGAGGTCAACGAACGCCTGGCAACAGTTCTCGGTCTAGAGGACGAGAATGCAGTGAGCACCTCATCAGTCTTAACTGCCTTCAGCGGCAAGAAGCTCATTTACAGCCGAAGAGAAAGCCAGTTTGGCCCTCCAAACGGAGGTTCGGACACGAGCCATCTTGCCAAGAGCTTGTAGAGTTCGGAAGGACGATGGCGACCGTGAGGTTGCTGTTGTTGATGGCATTGATGTTGATGATAGTAACGATGGTGATGGTGCGACTGCTGTTGTGGATGATGGGAGCTGTAAAGATGGAGGTTGTTGTCACCAAGATCATGTCGGGTTGATGGTGATGACACATGCAAGCTTGTTGGCGGCGGTTGTGCTGGCTGTTCTCTGCTGCTCATGCCTGCAGAGCTCAGTCAAGGTCCTGGGCCTTCTCATCAACAAGATTGGAATGGTGCTCAGCGTGGGCAGAAGCCGTCCGGGGTCAGGAAATGCCCATTACTACCGCGCCGGTGTTGCCTTTAGGTTGGACGGTTTGTGCGTGTTGTCGGCAGAGTGCGGTGGCATGAGCATATCACCAGCTTTGCATGGCGAGTGTCGTTGCAAGGCAACAACCTCCAGCAACGGTTTCAGCTCGAGATTGTGGTGAAGAAGACGCTCGCCTGAGCCCAAGTGCGCAAGTGCTTGTGCTCTGTCCTGTCTCGCTCGCGACCATCCCCGGCAATGCACGCAACCAGTCTAGTTAGAGAGATCGTTAGAGAGGACGGACAACTTGCAGGCTTTGTCAATGCATAATGCATGGCCTGACTCATGCGTCTTTGTCGTCTGATTGGCGGAAGTCTTAATGTGCTCAGTTTCTGCTCTGGCGAGCGTCAGAACTTTAGCACTCGGTTAAAGCTTGTGTCGCAAACATCGTGTTGGATCGACAAAGGCAGTAACCCTCAAAGCAGGCTAGTTGCTGTTTCCTGTTTGCAGGCGCAGCCGAAGCTCTCAGACATGTTCGGGTTTAGGGTTTAGGGTTTAGGGTTTGGGGCTGGTAGCAGTCTGAAGTCAAGGCGCTGTTCCACGAGCTTGCGGCTGGCATCAATATTGTGCAAGTCCTCAGCATGCACAGGTTGGCTGTAGTTTGACTATCAGGAATCAGCAAAGAGAGTGTAAGAAGTTGAACGAATGTCGATCGATTGTGCATGCCGAGCTTGGGTAATGCATGCTCATGCTTGCCGTTGCGCGAGAGCACGGCAGAAGCGACGAATCCCTTGTGTCCGGAATGCCCGCTCTCTCGCTCTCTCGCTCCCGGTCTCGCTCTCGCTCTCGCTCTCTAAACCTTAACCCTAAACCCTAGACCCCTAAACCCCTATAAACCCTTAATTATCCCAAAAGCAATGAAAAAAACCTAAACCCTAAACCCCTAAACCCCTATAAATCCTTAAGTATCCCAAAAGCAACTGGGATACTGCAGCAGCTCTGGTGATTAATGCTGGCAGAGCGAGGTGCACACATCGGACCGATCTCCGCACCTGATCGTCTCCGGCCGCCTGCTTCTTAAGAACGACATGGTCAAGTGCCTTAGGGTTTAGGGTTTAGGGTTTAGGGTTTAGGGTTTAGAATGGAGAATTCATGGAACTGAGTGTTCTGGCTTCTGACTGTTCATGCTACTGCTTGCGGTGCATTGCCAGGTACATCCTCAGCAACCATGCCTCTCCGCAGTTCGGGTTTCTGAGCGATGCTCAGGATTTCTCTGCGCTGATCGTCCGCATGCGTGCGGTCGCGTGCAGTTTCCAGCTTGTTGCTCATGCTGGTGCTCAGGGCCCACAGCCTGCAGTATGGCAAGTGCGCCGATGGCTGCGTCTATGGGGTACATGTGGGCATATGTACAGCTCGTCAGGTTGGGAAGCCAGGGTTGGTGTGGGTTTGGGAGTTTACAGAGTGTGAGCTCCAGGCATATGTCCGCACAATCTTACCGCAAGATTCCGATTCCCATGTCTTCGCTTCTAACACATTGCACACACAGCTTGCACGCCCGGGCTCGGCAAGGCAGAACCGCGAGCGAGAGTCCGATGTCCGTCAGCACAAGCGGGCAAGGTCACCTACTGTACAGACCTTGCGGCCCATGCAAAACTGAAAAAGCCTTTCGTGAGCTGCCCGAAGGAGGGAAGGTTCGAAAGGGAACAACAAACCACCAATCCGGAAAGAGATCCCAAACTCAACCAAGGAAATACCATCCACCATAAGATCATTCCTCCGAAGGGCAACAAAGATCCTGCGCAGAGCCTTTCGTAGGAGACTCATCTGTACAGCTACCATGAGTGCAGGAGCACCCAGTAGAACGTCAGCACGGCTCAGCCACCGATTGGAATCCAAAGCTCGCACCGGAAAGCAAGGGGCACCAGCTGCCTGAATCATGAAGACGAGCTCGAGCCAGGAGAGACGCCTCCATGGCCCATCCGCCTGACTTTGGACAGCCAGAAAGTCGACTAGTTGCTCCAAGAAAGGCCGCGGCAGGTCCGGGCAAGCATCCTGGATGATTTGTCGCCAAGAAACCGGGAGCTCTTCAACAAAAGAGGTCCCAGGGTTCGCTGCTGAGACCAATTGCGGAAGCTCAGGCTCCTCCAGTTCAACTTCCAGGGTATTTGCGCGATCCGGAAGCGAAGTGATGTCAGCGATGCCAAAATAAATTCCACGCAATGCTTGGAGTACCTCCCGCATGCGCGTGTGCCAGCCAAGTGCATGTTCGTGTGCCTGTCGCAGAGCCGCCGACCGATTGACATTGAGGTTCGTCAGACCCGCAACCGTATCCGCGTAGCCATTCCACTGGATGAGCCAGTCCTCTAAGGGCGATGTTCCTCGAGCTGGGTCCGACAAGCTCGGCCAGTAGTTGCCAGAGGTCAGGGTTTTCAGAAACACCCGTCTCCATTCCGCACAGCAGGCGACGGATACCACGTCCCACCATTGTGGAGTCTGTCCACAGCGTCAGCGAGGCTTCCACCCTGAGTCCCCATTTGAGGCCGGCAGTAGCTGCCCAGAGTTCCGCTCGTGGGGCCGTTTGGGCAAGTCCTGGCACAGGGCCGCAGGCCAGTATTTCACCCGTGGTTGCGTTAACGCAGCCCCACGCTGCAAGGGCGAAGGAGGGTGTGGCTGTAAGTAGACATGAACCATCACAAAAAACATGTTGTGGGCCTTCGGTGCATCGTGAGCCGACGAACTGAGCGGAGCGGTCAGGGAGCTGCGATAGCTGTGTGTGGAGCGCATGCAAATGTGGATTGCTCGGCGGCAGCAAATGAGTTCGCAGACACTCTGGCAGATTGGGCCACTCTGCGCAAACCCAAGAATATGGACAGCAAGCGTTCGCTTCTAACACATAACACGACACTGTACAACACAATTTTGGAAACTTGCCCGCACAGAGAAGTGCAGGGCTCTCATTTATGAGTTGTCAGCTTCTACTGATCTGCACTCACCGTGAGCCATTTTGTCCCTTCCGTCTTTCGCTCGACAAAATTCCTCGACGGAACGGGTCTTCCCCCCGTTTCTGCCAGTATGGCAAGGAAGAGGTTCCAGAGTTGTCAGCCCTCGTTGTGTTGAACGGAGGATCTGCCCCAGAGCAATGACTTCCCATGAGGCTTCCTTGTACTAAACCTGGGATATCGCACGCAGCCTGATGGATAAACACCAGAAGAGAGTAGTGTTGAGGTACCGAACAATGTACTATCATACCTTGGGCAAGCTGCTGTTCATGGACATCAGGGACAACAAGGAGGCCAGAACCGATGCATGCTGAGCATGTTTGCCACGCGTGATTCGCGTAAGATCACGTGAGGCCTTCGAGAAGTTCATGGAGCCTCAAGGTGGGGTGTGAGAGTGTATGAGATAATACCCCAAACCCTAAACCTTCCTGGAGCTTTAACCCTAAACCCTAAACCCTAAACCCTATACCCCAAACCCTAAATTTTCCTGGAGCTTTAGCCCGAAAAGATGGACTGCTTGGCCTCAGCCTCAGAGTTCAGCATGTTGAGGTCACATTCTGACGTCGCTTTGGCAGCAGAGCTGCCAGAATACACACCTTCTTCGGCAGGCAGGGCCTTTCCAAGCTTGAAGGGTTCCATGCGAGCTGCGTGAGGTTGTTTGAAACGATGGTCTCAGGTTTGCTAGTATTCCTAGGCTGTTATCACCATGCAAAGGCTTCCAATGTGACTGTAGTCAGACCGTTAGATTTAGACTTGTCATGATGCCAGCTACACTCTACCCAAATAAAGCCCGAACCTGCCAACAACCTCCTCAAGCCCTACATGATTTTCGGAACTGGTGAGCCGGAAGGATTCGATCAAGCCGGCCCTGGTTGGCCTCTGCCGAGACTTGCGGGGAATTGGTGGGCAGCTGAGATGGGCTGTGAGGATCTGTGAGGCTTGAGGCTCCTTGGCGCACAGCCGTTCAACTCTTTCCCACGATCTTCGCGTGACACGTGACGCCCAGGGCTTGCGTGCAGCAGTTGCGAGTGACGACCCAAGAGGGGCAAGCGAGGCTGGCTTGTGTATGTGCTGCCTGAATAGCAACGGACCCTCTGCAGTAGGGCTCCGGTGACGGTCGAAGTCAGCCTGTGCTTACAGCGGCAATGAGGCCTTACTCGATGCTGTTCGACTGGCTCGTGGACAACCCGAAGAATCCGTCGGCGAACAGGGCTGGCGCCTTTGACTCCATGCTCGGAGGGGCGACCGGTCGTACTGCTGGGTTCAAGAGCTCCCTTGCCTACCAACATGGGGTCCGTTCAACGGTCGTGGGCCTGTGGTGATTTTGGGCCTGTGGTGATTTTGATGTAGGGTGTTGCGTTCATTGGGCCGCTGGGGACAAGACCGTTTAGCATGAAGAGAGCTTACGTGTTCAAGGTCAACCTGTTCTCCAGAGCTCTCGATGTTTGGTGGGACGATCCAGAGGCACCTCGTCAGCTTCCGAATAAATTCGTACGGTGTCTCCTTGTTGGCACTGCGCTGGATCTGTGTCAGCATGGGCACAGAAAGACGGCTGGGTTGTCCATGGCTGAAGGTCACGACGCCGCTGCTAAAGTTTATGGCCGAGTTCGTGCATAACAAGGCAGCACTGCAGCCTTCACACTGCCTCGTGAGTTCAAAAAAAGATCTTCTGCACCGTGATGTCGTGCCTTCAGTCGCAGCGGATTACCTTCGATCAGTCCTCGCCCAACGGTCCGCGAACTTAGAATTGCGACTCCTCAACGAGTTGCAGCCATTGGTGATGCAGGAGGGTCACTTCTGGGATTTGTACTGAGCTTCTCCCGTGAGTCACTCTGTGTTTCATGTTGTGTTGTGTCTCTGCCAGATTCTTCCTGCAAAGTTGGATTGCAAACTTTCGCCCCGAAGGTGTTCCTGGACATTGTGCTGCGACGTTTCATGTGCATGTGCTGCATGCACATAAACAGCAGCAGCACAAAGTGCGTGGTCGGGGACGAGTCTGGCTGCTGCCTCCTGCCTACCCTCTCTCATGCAATACCCTTTCAGTACGACTCGTATGGATACACTCTTTCTCACAGTGTCGGTCACGTAACCTGGACAGCTCTTGGAAGCTAACCAGCAAGAACTGGCATTTCAATTATACGAGCTCAGTTGTTGAGTCCTCTGAGGCACGACTGTGCAACGGGCTTTCTTATCAAAGCGACTGCAAGCGGTCGCACAGACACCAACCCTCTCTCAGGGACTCGCCTTTTCCCATCGGATCTCACTCATTTCCTCCGTGACTCTTGTATCTATTCCAAATTCAAGGGTGGCATATCTCAACGGCTGCTTTGATTGAATGGCAGAGATCATGAGCCTGAGTGAGGTATACTTCTCTTCAGGGAGGCTTCCGCGATTCTGGTGACCTATGGAACCAGGATACTCCAGCGTACACAGCCGAAATCTCAAATTGGCATTGCAGCTTAGACTCTGCATAGCGGTCCTGGCAGCAGCAGCCTGAAAGCCGGCTCATGAGCACTGATGTGTGGACTGCCGTGTGCGATCATCTGACTGTGCAGATCCCCTACATGGTTACCATACGGGTCTACACTACGGCTTACTCGTTGCTATTACGATTACCTCTACTACAGCCCTTCATCCCAAACCGTGCTGTATCATGGAGTCGGCTGCAGCGTCGCTGAGGTTCCGCGATGTGTACATAGAGAAGTACAAGGGCATTGGCGTATGCTCTTGGCTCAGTCTCTAAATGAGCCGTGTTAAAGGCAGAGGCACGGAAGGAAATAGCAGCGAAGGTTTTGGACATATCAATGTAGTAACAGATGTATCAGTAGCTCGCTCATACAGTGCGCCTGCACTGCGCCGGGCGATGCTTTGGCCTAGGTCTGGACATGTTCTCCCACGCTCTTCACGGGTGCCTGGCTTTTCAGAGCAACACTTGTACACGTTGACTTTTGGTGGCTGCAGGAACTACACAAATTTTGGAGTCTTTGAGCTGTACAGTGTACCTCTCTCAGCTTTGACTGTGCAGTTTTGACCACACTAATGTTGCGATATCTGTGAGAACTGAGGACAACTCGCTCTCAAACTCCATGGCGCTAGCCTTGCGCCTCTGCCTCTTGGTGACATGGTGCTTCTGAACGGCTCCATCTGTGAGATCATGGCAGTGAAGACCAGACCTGACACCACACATTGCCACGTGCGGTCAGGCTTAGCCATACCGCTGCAGGACCGGCTCCTGGCAGTGTTTCTTACGGAACAGGAGTATTCGTAAGATGCGTAAGCCACCGATGTGGGTAGCTCGCACGATGCGGGGCCTTTGTTTCATTCCCGCTAAAGCTGCCATGTTGATGAAGACGATGATGATGATGATGATGATGATGATGATGGTGCTGATTGTGCTGATCAACCTGCCGACTTGCAGGAGCTGAATGCATACCTCAAGGCCCTGAAGCCGTACTACTACTTCGTGGAGCCCCGTGGCAAAAATTGGTTCTGCAACTCCGCACAAACTTCACTCCTTGCGTTGAACTTCGCATGTGTGAGGTTGGCTACTCGTGGCCACATGTCGAAGGCATGAGCTGCCCAGCTGTCGGTGTTTTTGGGGCGATCTTCTGTGGATGCAGGTTATGGAGTTGGATTCGGCCATGCTCACGTCGCTGATGCAGAGTGTAGAAGAAGGCCAGCTGCCGGTAGTGAGAACTCGTAGAAGGGCGCCGCAGTCTTGCTTCCGCGCAGCAGAAGGACTGGCAGCAACTGAAACCACGATGCCAGAAGGCGATGCTGAGCACCCGCAAGCATTACAAGCGACGGCCAGCAGCAGCACTTCCCTGCATCAAATCGAAACACTTCCGTTTGAAACTGCCCAAGCACGGCACTTGGATGCCTTACATCATGAACACACGCGACATTGCAACGGAGGTGGAAGGGGAACACATGGATTGGAGCTAGTCTCTTGATGTCGGAAAGTTCAACCAATCTAGATGCTGAGCCAGTATGAGCCCTGCTAGCAACATACTTCTGAGGCATGTTGGCTACTTGCGCCTGTTTGCAACTGAACTGAACTGTAGCTGAGGGCAGAGGGCACAGTTGTAGTAGTGGGGCTCCCAGACTTACACTTGCTGCACGCAGTACCCAGCGCAGCATAGGCGCACACACGCACACATGCACTCACTGCAAAGCGTCTTAAGCCACTTGATGACTGTTACGCAAGGTGCAGACATATTGGTGAAGCTTCCCAACTTTAAGTTGCGTCACCGCTGTGGCTTGGTCCAAAGTGGTCCGTTTCGTTGGCAGGCCTCCTCTCTTTCGAGACCGGTGTGCAAATGCAAAGCTGTGCAGTTGTCGAGATTCCGGCAAGTTTGTCTGCCAGTCACGGGAAGAGTTGTCCCTTTCGGATCGTAAGCTGCCTCAGCCTCCCAGTGGAGCAGGATCCTGCGAGAGTGTAAAGGCTCAGAGCCCTTGAAGGGGTCCCACTTCAGCCGATCTGGGTAGAACCCGGCATCCTGCCAGGACAATGTGATCTCGTACTTCCACTCACAGCTCACTGGGAAGAGCACCCCCGAACAGGACTGTCTCGCGAAGGGTTTAGGGCTTGGGATACGTGGGACGACGAGGGGAGTCAGAGCGATTGTCAGGAGCGCGTTCGACGCTACCTGCAGGAGGTCAGACTCAGACTGTCCTGGCAAGAGCTGTCTCGAGTCACGATCGCAGAACCGACATGACAGTTCACGTGCACCACTTCTGAGGGCCGCACGAGTTCTTGCATTGGAGGCACCTCATTGCCTGCAGAAGATCCTTCACCTCATGTTCCAACTGGTCATGACAGGCGTGAGGAAGCAGAAGCAGGGAATGCAATTGAAAAAGTTACAGGTAGCGTCGAACGCGCTCCTTAAAGGTTCCTCTGGGAAGTGGGTCGAAGGCACACTCGTTCGGACTTTGCAGCGTCCGAGTTTGAACATCAGTTTCTGCCTTTACTCCGTGGCCCGCTGCATTACTTGTGAAAGTCTCGGGAAGTTGGTCCGAACAACATTCAGGGGACAAGACCCGTCAGGTGAGTTCAGCTCTATGTGGTCGATAAGCCGCCCTTTGTGCCCGACTTAGGCTTCGTGCATCACTAGGATGCCGCCAAGATGTTCAAACTTCAAACCAGCTGTATATTGCGCAAGCAGACAAGCGGACAGACAGAAAAATGAAGAGACAATTCAACACATGCAGAAATACATAAGTGCCAGGGAAGCGGATACGTAAACCCAGGTGCATGTGTTCGTGTACATCTGTCTGTAGGTTTAGAGAAGTGCCCTGGCCACAGTAGCACAAAGACATATCTTCGGAGCAATTTGGTTATTAAGCGGCTCATGACATCTACGCCCAGGCTGGGTCTCATTCTCCTTCACGAGCAGAATTTCTTGCAGCTCAAGGACTACCACTACTCGGTGACCAATTGTAACGGACATAGCATCGAGACCCTGTTGGTGGGCAGGAGCAGCTCATCAACCAGCAGATTGAGGAGCGGCGCCCGAAGCTGCGAAGCTACTTCGATGTCGTCCCGGCATGTTGCGTGAAACCCAAAACCCTCAACGCCCCAACCGAATTTCTCAGGGATTCTTCACAAGCTCCTGAGCCAGGACCTCATGGCCGGAGTCGAAAACAGCATGAACACGAAGAACAAGGACGACTCCGCCGCATACGGCCTGCTCCTACTTGGTAGCAAGAACCAGTGATTCTGAGAATGGAAGTGAAGAAGCAGAAGAAGAGGAGGAAGAAGTAGTAGTCGTCGTGTTAGTAGTAGTGGTGGTGTCAGTGGTCGTGGTATTGGTGGCAGCAGCGGTAGCGGTAGCAATAGCGGTAGAGGGAGGTAGTGGCAGTGGTAGTGGTGTGCGTAGTAGCATTAGTTCGTGCTGGTAGTGGCAATTCGTGGTCGCGGCCGTGGTGGTGGTGGTAGTGGCAGTGGCAGTGGTAGTGGTGGTGGTAGTCGTAGTAGTGCTATGAGGAGGAGGAGGAGGAATGGAGTGAGTAGTAGGGGCCAGCAGGAGGTTCAGGGTGATGGTGGGTACTTCACCTCCCCACCTGGCTCCAAATCTCCTGCTTGCAGGATCACTTCACGCGCAACTTATACAACTTTGCACAGGTTGCCACTTGGCGTGGATGGTCGGACTTATGATGTAGCTCTTCAGGATTTCAGTTTCCAGGGGGATGTGCAGGAGCTGGAGGTTTCTATTGCAGATACTAGACTTTATAGGGTTTAGGGTTTAGGGTTTAGGGTTTAGGGTTTAGGGTTTAGGGTTTAGGGTTTAGGGTTATGGGACCAAAGGCAACCCAGAGGTGTGCAGACGGCTTGTCAAGAGGCTTCCATTCCTCGGAGCTCTTCCAATCCAAGAGCACTGGTGCTGTAATCTGCCAAACCCCAATGCCCTGCCTCTAAACCCTAAACCCTGAACCCTGAACCCTAGGCCCTAAAAACTCGCGAAACCGCTGAAGCCCCAAAAACACCGAGGTTCGGACTCTGTCGTAAGCGGCAGCGAGGTCCGGTGCTGCTCTCGGTAAGATTCGGGACAGAACGCATCCTGGACAACGTACATATGACATATAGCCAAAAATATGTACATATATATATATATATATAAGTGTGTCTATATATATATATATATGTACAAAAATATGTACACTTAAAAATTCTATATATATATATATATATACACATGTATGTATATACACACATACGTACATACACACATACATACGTACATACAAACATACATACGTACGTACGTACATACATACATACCCACATACACGCACACACACATACATACATACATACATACATACATACATACATACATACATACATACATACGCGCATACGCGCATACATACATACATACATACATACATACATACATACATACATACATACATACATACATACGCGCATACGCGCATACATGCATACATACATACATACGCGCATACGCGCATACATAAATACATACATACATACATACATACATACATACATTCATTCATACGCGCATACGCGCATACGCGCATACATACATACATACATACATACATACATACATACATACATACATACATACGCACATACGCGCATACGCGCATACATACATACATACATACATACATACATACATACATAC